>JAXIVJ010015079.1:0-22500 GCA_036785665.1 Chirona hameri
AGAGGCGGTTCCAGGGCACAGTTTTGGGTGGGTTCGGAGGCGACATTTGGCGATAATACGAAATGCGATCTTCACGGTTTCTTCCTAAATGCATCAAGTATGAAGGAGTTACATCGGCTTACGGTGATTGCAACAAGTGCAAACTAGTTGATGTTAATGAAATATCATAAAAATTGCATGGCAGAGGCGGTTTCAGGGGCTTGAAAGGGGGGGGGGTTCAGGAAGTATTCAATGCTTGGCGGGAAGCCAATAGAGCAATGTAAGGGCATTTATAGCTATCAAGATGTAAAAGATAGCTTCTGCTTCCATTATTTGCATAATTTATTACATATAGAGTTTCAGGGGCGTGTTCAAGAACATGAAAAGGGGGTGACTGGCATGGTAATGACGATATGCCAGCGATAATGGCGCAATATACGTTTAGCTTATAATAATATATGCACATATGAGACCAGAAAAGGGGAATAAAGTCTTTTTTTTGCAGAGGCGCGCTCAGGAATGAAGAAAGGGGGTCATATATTGCAAGGGAAACTGAGAGGCATGGGCGTACAATGAAATAACATACTGCAGTTTTCGGATGAAACACGCACACAGGCTACTCTACGAACGATTATAAGATACAGGCGAGTCCAGGTAGGGTAAAAAGGGGGGTAAGCAATGTTAATTGAAGTTGTAAGTGAAATAGTCACTGTTGACTAGTTAGTATCATAATAGCGGATAATATACTTATCAAAAGGTCTTGCACCGCCCCAGTCTGGATCCTGGATACGCCTATGATGAAGTACAACATGCAAAAAGGAACTATCTACGATCAGTAACATATTTATAGTGCTGGGTAGCAACTTGTCTGCGGTTAATACTTTTTCCAATTTTACCCCCTTTTTCACTAACCTGGTACCGCCTATAACAAAAAATATGATTTATAACTGTATTTCTAATGTCTCAATCACATACCTTTCATTTATCAAAAAAACACATCAAAAAATGGTTTTATTACGCATTTACTTCACCCCCATATTGAGTGACCTGCACACGCCTATGGATTTTTGCATTTTTAAACGTCACTGTCATATATCAATTTCCATTCAATCTCTATCGATTCCTATTAGTTGTGTTTAAAATCGCGTCGATAAACATGAAAGCTATGTTGGATCAAAAATACCACTAAAATGTCGTTTTGCCCCTCTGTGCCCCCCTACCAAATGTATATATTTTATTATTTATAAATGTAGATCGTGTTGAGGGGAACCAAACACCGTTTCATTTTTGAAAATCGGACGGGTAGATCTCGAGATCTCCGGGGGGGTGCGGAATCCGCCCCCCCCCCCCTGTTACAAATAGGGGTAGCCAGGAGCCTGTTACACATAGGGTTAATGGGTTCCAAATTCGTAATCAACGTCACAAAATGTCCTAAAACTGCCAAATTCCAAAAAGGTCATGTCGGTCATCTGAGATCAGTGACCTCGGTTGACCTGTGGAAGCGCATGACCCAGTGCAACATATAATTATGTAAAATGGGATCCCAAATTCGAAAATCAGTGTCACAAAATGTCCTAGAAACCACAGAAGCCCCAAAACGTCATCTGGGGTCATCGGAGGTCAATGACCTCAGTGGACCACTGAAAGGTCAATTCGAGGGTCACAATCTCAGTGGAAACCACAACTGTCACATGGAAACACCTGTGCATATGCTCCTGAACAACAAACACTCAGAAACTGCACAAGGTTACAAGCATCGATACTGCGGGACGCCAGTTGCGCCTGACATGACTTGAGAAACTGTCATAGGTCACGGGTTATGTGGGTTAGGAATTTGAAATTTTCAGGGTATATGTCAATTTTTTTAAACGTAGGGTGCTGAAAGTTCTATTGCAATTGGTTGGAAACTACGCGAGTTATTCCAGAAAAAACTTCCCCCCTACCCGGGCGAGGGTTAAAGACACGCATACAAAATGGGTACATTTTGTAAAACTGAACAGCTGACATCTTTCTTTTTCGATATCCCAAAAAGTTCTAAAAGCTAAAAACACACAAAAATATAAAAATAAAGAAATCATTAGAAATCGTGTGGTTGCAAAATAAAGTGGCTCAAATCCGGGAAGAAGAAATTCGAAATAGGGGGTAGGAAGTTCCGCTAAAAAACGGTTTGCCCCGCCAAGGGATTGAACCCGGTCCCCCGGCACTGAAGGCAAGTATCTTACCACTGCGCAGAGTTGCTCCCCCAAATCTACAACTGAAATGTAAGCAAACGAGTTTGTTTTTGGTGTGAAATCCGTCAGATATGTATCCAGCAAGGTCAACGGCATTGGTGGCCGCTGCGCGTCCGACTTCGGTCTCAAATACAAGTCCTGCGCTCCGCCAGGAACGGAGGTTTAGTGAGAGCGTGATAGGGTTTAGTGGTCGACCAGATACATATGACGTCATATGGCAAACTTGATATCTGACTCATTTCTGCGCCCACGTTGTTTACATTTCAGTTGTAATGGCGGAGTCGTTGCGGGCGGTCAAATTATTATTGTTAGGTAAGTACTGGTAATGTCCTTGTTTTGAGTGCAGTTCTGATGAAATTAGACATGTAGAATTAGTATAAAATATTCAATTACCTATATAAAGGTGTGCAAAAGCGAATATCGCTAATATTAGCTATAGATCTTTGTCGGTTTTAACCCGCGCCATGCAGGTGCTCGGTTGGCACCTTCGCTGTGCGGGGGGGGGGGGGGGTAGACCCCCCTCTAACTCGAGAACTAAAGGGCTAGAAAGACGCAGAAATGGGCATTCGAAAGCTCTCGACAAGCACATTCGAAGGTACTTCAGATATTTGTTTTCCTCAAGTCAATATTGAGGTCACCAGAGGTCATCAAATGTCCAGATTTTCCAGTTGTAGGACTCGCTCCAGAAACTCCCAGATATCACAGGAACTATGATAGCTAGGAAGCAACGAAAAAAACAATGGAAAGTCCTGAAAATGCGATCGTGATATTTTCCTTAGATTTGAGCTCAGATAATAGTTTAGGCTCCAGAGCTCATCAAATGTCAAAAGGCTATTTTTTTACAAAAAAGTTATCACGAATAGCTTTTTACACTGTAATAAAGCCAATGCAATAATTTTGACGCCAACGTGTTTGCCTCGTCAAGGCGCTTTGACTCATATTAAGTTGACCAGGTTAGGTTAACCAAAAAATGTTGACCTCAGGTCAAGGTCAATTGGTGACCAGTAGGTCAAGTTGCATAAAGAAGACATGCCGTCACAAGACAAACACATTGGTTTCGGTTTCACTATCTATCGTCTTTATGTCGAGAGTTATTGCCATAAAACTTTTGGTGACCTCGGATGACTCGGCTGACTGTAGGGGTCACTGAACAAAAATGGCACCTAGGTCATCAAGAATGGCCTATAGTAACATGATCAGAAGGAATTAGATTGCTATCTTGCGTATTCTTTGAAATGGGAAGCATTTGAACATTTCCCCATTGACTTATAATGAGGAGTTCACGAATTGACCCCGACCTTTAGGTCGCTGATATAACAAAACAAAAAATACAATATAACGAATTGTAGATGTATATGACCTTATGAAATCCTGTAAGGTAAAACCGATCATCCACAAACTGTGACTGTAGTACGAGCACCAAGTTCTTTGGAGGTGGGGTCACGTGTCCTGGTGACCTGACGGAGATGAACCGAGATATTTTTTTACATAATTGTTCTGGTCTGGGCCTCGCCTGCCACCCCGTACCGGTTCGAACCGGTCCGGCGTGACCGGGCACCGGGTCGCCTGGCCGGTCACGCGATGTATGCTTACCTGTGATTGGTCGATGGCTATGGGGTGAGGGATGTGCGGTGTTTGACCGGTGAGGAGAGTCAGTTTGGTTGCGGCCCGCGTCGGCAATACAGTGTCCTGTGCTCAGCCGGTTTGTGAACTCGACATGCGCAGCCTACATCTATGACCTACCATTGTGACTACGTCGCAGGCACCCGGCTAGTCGCATCTGCATCTGCATGCATCTGCATCTGCATGCCGTATAACCTGCGTCCCAGCTCCAAAATGGACAGCGACTCGGCCGACCAGGACAAGAGCGGCTCGACGCCGCCGTGGCTCGCTCAGCTACAGCTACAGCTACAACAGCAGCTCCAGCAGCCAGCATGAACATCACCAGCGAGACATGGAACTCCTCCGCAAGGAGCTACAAGAGCACCGTCTGCCCGGCTCCGACTTCCGATGAAAACCGACGCCTGCAGCGATGGAGCCCGGAGCTCTCGCTGGGTCAACGAGGCCTGTATACAGCGACGCGGAGCCCGTGACTTCGGCAGCTGAGCGCACGCTGCAGAGATCAGCAGAACTTCTCCGGCACTCGGAGAAATCAGCATCCCGACTTCACATGGATCGGCGCCGCATCGTCTACCGCTGCGGTCTGTCACACCTTCAGCACTTGCACGACCTCATCGGAAAACACGGCCAGGCGTCCGCCAGCAGCACCCCCGGTGAAGTTGTCATCTTCTGCCACTCTACGTGAGTTTCGCCTCTGGAGATCGTACTGGAACGATTACTACCGTCTCGGCAACATCTACACACTCAGTCAGGCGGACCAGCTCGCCTACCTGCGAATGTACTTCACTGAGGACATGCGTGCTGCCAGCTTGCACGGTGTCCGGCATCTGTTCGCACTCAGACAACGTCGATTCTTCACTGGACAAGATCGAGCGATATCTTCGTCTTCAGCACAACGTCGCCATCGACCGCGTCAAGTTTAGAAGAACGTCGACAGGAGGAAGGCGAATCCTTAGACTCGTTTCCTGATCGCGATCAAGGAGATGGCAGCTGATGCCGAAGCTGTGCCCTTCCCTGCCTCGACCAGCGATCACCACGCGGATCATGTCGGGAACTCGTGACAAAGAGACCCACCGAAAGCTACTGGCACTTCGGCCGTTCCCGACACTGGTACACGCCATCGGCATCTGTCGATCCGAGGAGGCGTCACGGGAAAACAACGAGATACTCCAAAATTATCACCAGGGTCACCACAAACGTCTTCCATATATCACGTCAGGACCAGCGGAGCCCATCACGAGGCCAGCCATGTGACGGCTGCGGTCGCACGGCCAACTCAGGAAGGCCTGCCCTGCTGCAGGCCAGACCTGCTACTCCTGTGGCATCAAGGGCCACCTGCGACAGTATGCCGCAAACGACAACCATCTCAGCAACCATTAGAAACTCAGCGGTCCCGCAGCGACATCGGTACCCGTACTACCAGGCTCTGTGCCACAGGTCGTCATCGTCGGTAGTCTTGACAGTCACCACCAGGCACGAAGATTGCCGTCCAACTCAACCACACCTCCGGGTCCCTCCTCGGCACCGTTGACGCCACGCCCGACTCGGCGCCGAGATCACGGTGATGAGCGCGGAGACAGCACGCCGGCTCGGAGTACGCAGGGAGGATTTGTCGCCACACCGAGCATCGAAATTTCCGCTGCCAATGGTCAGGCCATGCACTGCATCGGCACCTTCAAGGTCACCATTAGCCTTCAGGGCAGAGCTACTGAGGACACCG
Organism: Chirona hameri; assembly: GCA_036785665.1. Classification (NCBI taxonomy): domain Eukaryota; kingdom Metazoa; phylum Arthropoda; class Thecostraca; order Balanomorpha; family Balanidae; genus Chirona; species Chirona hameri. The sequence continues at coordinate 5,551 of JAXIVJ010015079.1, forward strand.
TGTACGTCTTCACAGAGTCCCGTGGATGCTCCTGGCTTGGTACACGGCTAAGAAGCTGGATATACTCCCAGCCCACTACCCCCAGCCTGCTACGACGCAGCCGCCCGCCAATCAGCGAGTCATGGTGACCAGTGCGTCCAGGGCACACAGTGTGTCTTCATTCCGCTCAACGACTGACGTCCTACAACAAAGGAAACTCCGCCAAGAACTCCTCCGAAACTACAGCGATGTCTTCACGTCAGACAACAAAGACTCACTCCAGCCGATGGCGGGCTCTCCCATGGTCATCCACGTCGATGAGGACGCCACGCCATTTGCGGCCCGCACGGCACGCCAAGTTCCCTACGCCTAGAGGGACGAGGTCAAGGCACAGCTCGACGAGATGGTGCGCCAAGGCATCATCGCACCGCTTGGTGCGGAACCTGCGGACTGGTGTCACCCTCTCGTGCTTGTGGCCAAGGCCTCGGGTGTCCGCATCTGCATCGACCTCACCAAGTTGAACAAGTTCGTCAAGCGGCCGCTCCATCCACTCATCACTCCTCGAGAAGCCGTCTCGCACGTTCCTACTGGGGCCAAGTACTTCTCAACCCTGCACGCGAAATCTGAATACTGGCAACTACCTCTGCACCTCGCCAGCCAGCACTTAACGACCTTCATGACTCCTTGGGGTCGCTTCAAGTTTCTGCGGGCTCCCATGGGCCTGGTCTCGACTGGAGACGAGTACTGCCGGCGAGGGGACCTCGCACTACAGGGGCTGGACAACTTCACGAAGGTCGTCGACGACATCCTGGTGTACAGCGAAACCCTGGGGGAGCATGAACGTCATCTCCGAGCTCTTCTCGACTGTTGTCGTGAGCACGGCATCACTCTGAACGAGAAGAAGTTCCACTGCGCTGCAAAGGAAGTGTCCTACTGTGGGTTCAGCGTTTCCTCTGCCGGGAAGCAAGTTCACCACGAGAAGTTGGCCGCCATCGCTGAGTTTCCGCCACCCACAAACCTCACGGAGCTGGGATCCTTCATGGGCCTCGTCCAGCAGCTCGGCGATTTCTCCACAGACATCTCATCTGCCGCCGACTCTCTGCGTGGTCTCCTGAAGCCCAGCAACAGCTTCAGCTGGACTCCAGATCATCAAGCCGCCTTCGATGCCGTCAAAGCCGCGTTGTCATCACCGCCCGTGCTGGCACACTTCGATCCGTCTCTGCCAACGATGCTGCAGACCGACGCTGCCAGACTGAAGGGCCTGGGATATGCTCCACTGCAGCGACATGGAGATCGCTGGCGCCTGGTACAGTGCGGATCCAGGTTCCTCTCCGACATGGAGTCGCGGTACGCGATGGTGGAGCTGGAGCTCCTCGCAGCCGTCTGGGCACTGAAGAAGTGTCGCATCTTCCTGCAAGGACTACCACACTTCGACGTCCTCGTGGATCATCGTCCACTCCTACCGATATTGAACGAGTTTACCTTGGACGCCATCGAAGACGCACGTCTTCAAAGACTGAAAGAGAAGACATCCCTCTTCAACTTCACCACCAAATGGATAAGAGGGAAAGAACACGTGATCCCAGATGCGCTCTCCCGTGCCCCTGTCAGCGAGCCGATGGCCGAAGATGATCAGCTGGTCCAGGCTTTAGAGTGCCATGTCCAACAAATGTCACTCATCACCATCCGGGAGATCGCCGCTCGACAGGACGATCCACACCTGCCAGACCCGCGCTTGGAGGAACTCCGCGAAGTCGCCGGGTCCGACAGCGACTATCAGCTTCTACTGAAAGCGGTCACCGAGGGATTCCCCGTCTCCAAGGAGCTGCTTCCTCACCCTCTCCTTCCTTTCTGGAGTGTTCACCATGAGCTATCTGCGTACAACGGCCTGATCCTCAAGGGGTGTCGCATCGTGATCCCCACAGCGTCACGGAGGGTCACTCTCGACGCCCTTCACGACTCTCATCAAGGAATAGACAAAACCAAGCGCCGAGCTCGTCAAACCGTTTGGTGGCCAGGAATCAGCGACATCAACACCGTCAGTTCCTGCAACGCCTGCCAGGAGCGCCGAGCCAGCCTGCCACAAGAGCCGATGGCGGGTGAATCACCGCCATCTCGGATCTTCGAGGATATGTCGTCCGACATCTTCACCCTCGCCGGAAGGGACTTCCTAGTCTGCGTGGACAGACTTTCCAACTGGCCAGTGATCTTCCAGTTCCCGCGCGGGGACACCACCAGTCGACAGGTCATCCAGTCTCTCCGAGAAGTGTTCGTCACGCTCGGTGTTCCAGTGCGGCTACGGACAGATGGAGGCCCTCAGTACAAGAGCCGAGAAGTCGCCGTCTTCCTCAAGCGTTGGGGGGTGGCAAACGTCTTCTCCACACAGTACTACGCCCAGTCTAACGGACACGCTGAAGCAGCTGTGAAGACGGTTAAACACCTTCTCGCCAAGACCACCACTAACGGCTCCATTGACGACGAGCGGCTGCACCGCGGGCTTCTCGAGCTACGAAACACACCTGGCGCCAACGGGCGCTCCCCGGCTCAGATCGTCTTCGGCCATCCGATCCGTTCGTGGGTTCCAGCCCACCGGAAGGCCTTCGCCTCCGAGTGGCAACAACGAGCCGACGAATGCGATGCCAAGGCTGCTCGGGACCGCCTACAGAGGGAGCAGCACTACAACGCCTCTGCACACACGCTGACACCGCTCAAGATCGGAGCTGACATCCGACAGCAAGACCCGGTCAGCAAGCGGTGGGACAAGGTAGGCGTCATCGTCGGCGTCGGATACAAGCGGGACTACCACGTCAGGCTGCCCAGCGGGCGGGTCCTGTGGAGGAACAGGCGCTTCCTCCGGCCCGCACACACGCCGTCTACAACTGACGGGTCGTCGTCGGCTGAGGACGACGAGTCTTCACATTCGGCCGACGCCGCCCCACAAAGACGCGTACGGTTCCAGCTGCCCTCTTCGATCCTGAGGCGCAGCACACGGCAGCGGCGTGTTCCGGACAGGCTCGGCTGCCAAAACTAGAACTTATGCGGAAGTTCCGTGGGGGAGGGAGATGTTCTGGTCTGGGCCTCGCCTGCCACCCCGTACCGGTTCGAACCGGTCCGGCGTGACCGGGCACCGGGTCGTCCCGGCCGGTCACGCGATGTATGCTTACCTGTGATTGGTCGGTGGCTATGGGGTGAGGGGATGTGCGGTGTTGACCGGTGAGGAGAGTCAGTTTGGTTGCGGCCCGCGTCGGCAATACAGTGTCCTGCGCTCAGCCGGTTTGTGAACTCGACAATAATGTGGACAATTGATGCCCAAAAAGCTGTGCCAAAAACGGCCGTTTTCCCGCTATCCGCGAAAAACCTGAGGGCGGTGTCTAAACACGCCCCCCCCCCCCCCCCCCGGCACGGCGCGGGTTAAAATATAGGGATGATGTGAGCGTGCAGCCAGGTGTTAGGGTATTCATGTGAAGTAAAACAAATGACCCCAGCTCAGCTCGGGTCATTTTTGTAGGTGCTACTTTTGATCGGAGCCACTCAAAGCACTTTTACCACCCCTGGCAGTTGTGCCAAAGCCAGAGTTTCTCTGTTCTCACCGATCAGTTTGAAACGTACAGGGTGTCATGAGAGCATAAGTACTTACAATTTGTTTATCTCTGAATTTTGATATCGATGACTTAAGGTCAGGCCAATTTCGTGACCTCCCCATAATAAGTCAATGGGGAAATATTAAAATGTTCCCTATTTCAAGAATATGCATGATATTAGTCCAATTACTTCTGGATCATGTTATTATAGGATGTTCTTGATGATCCAAGCGTAAGCTTTATTCAGTGACCCATATGGGGTCATTTGAGGTCATCCGAGTTCACCATCACTTGTTTGTCAATAACTCGCGACATAATCAAGATAGTGAAGTCAAACCGACAGAAATGTGTTTGCCTCAAGACACGTCGCCATATATGCAACATAACCTACTTCCTCTACCTCACCAGTCTTGACCTCAGGTCAAGGTCACGTGAACTATGGTCAATTTTTTAAGTTGACCTAACATGGTCACCATGTATATAATTCGAAGTGCCTTGACAAGATAAACACAACGGTGTAAACAAAATTGTGTTAGTTTTATAAGATTAAAGGTTATTAGCGAAAAACCGTTTTGCAAAAAACAGTATTTTCCCCTTTTTGACCCCCGGAGTCTCAAATATTGACCCCAGATTAAGTTTGAAGAAAAATTGTCGATGGCAAATTTAAATGGCTGACGATAGCTTTTTCCCGTTTCTTTCTAGCTAGCATAGTTCCCGAGATATATGGAATTTCTGGAGCGAAGTCCTAAAACAGGAGATAACAAAACTGGAAAATTTGACCTTCGATGACCTCTGGTGACTTCAATTTTGACCTGACCTAAAAAGAAATACTGAAATACTTTCGATAGAACTTGTATCAAGCTATCAAACGCCGGTTTTTGCTTGTCGTTACGTAGCGTAGTTTTCGAGATCTCACGGGGGGGGGGGCGGAAATCACCCCCACTGCAGTTCGTGTTCGGCGTAAGCCCCCTGCATTGCGCGGGTTAACATATTTTGATAACGTGTTTTGTTTTCCTGAGCCGCCTGTATGCCCTCTGTCCTCACCTCCCACTGCTGAATGCAGACCCTGCATAGAGTATATGTGTATACCGCTGTTCGGAGCGTGAAGCATACATTCAGGGGCGAATTCATTGGGATGGTATCAACAACACGGTGCTCAGCAAACAGGCCCGCCCCGCTCGGGGGCACCGTCACAGCGATTGGACTAATTCAAAATGATACGTGTTTTGCGATATCGTCGGCCCGCAAACTCAGAATACACGGGGTAGAGACGGGACAACATTACCGATCACGAATAGGTTATTTCGTTGTGAAGAACGCACTGATACAACATTATCATATATGTGGAATTGATATTCGGTGCAGCATACACTCGGACCTTAATATGTGTTTTGTTCGATGCAGCGGAACGCGAGTCAGGGAGCGTGACACCCAATAACATCTGTTGAAAAAAGCAGTTTTGTTCCACGGATTAACCCGCGCACTGCAGGGGCTTTGCGCCGAATACGAACTGCAGGGGGTTGATTTCCGCCCCCCTCCCCCTGAGATCTCGAAAACTACGCTACCTAACGACAAGCGGAAAACGGAATTTGATAGCTCAATACATGTTCTATCGAAAGTGTTCAGTATTGTTTTAGGTCAGGTCAAAATTGAGGTCACCAGAGCTCATCAAAGGCAAATTTTCCAGCTTTTCCTGTTTTAGGACATCGCTCCAGAAATTCCCATATATCTCAGAAACTATGCTAGTTAGAAACAAACACAACAAGCAAACGCTAGCCAGTGCAATTTGCAATCCATTAAGTGTCTTCAAATTTGATCTCAGGTCAACATTTAAGGCTGCTGACTCCAGAGGTCAAAAAAGAAAACAAATGCAGTTTGTTTTCTAAATCGTTTTCGCTAATAACTTTTTACTTAATAAAGATAATGGAAAACTGTTTACGCCATTGTGTGTATTTGTCAAGGTGCTTCGAATGATGTACATGGAAACTTTGTTAGGTTAACTTAAAAATTTAACCTCAGGTCAAGGTCAAGTGGTGACTCAAGTAGGGCATGTTGCATATGGGAAGACGTGTCTCTACGAGATAAACACATTTATGTTTGTTTTACTTCACTTTCTTCATTATGTCGGGAGTTATGGACAAAAAAAATGATAGTGACCTCGCATGACCTCAAATGACCCAATAGGGCGCACTAAACAAAACTTACACTTGGATCATCAAGAATATCCTATAATAACATGATCCAGAAGTAATTGGGCTAATATCATGCATATCCTTGAAATTGGAAGTATTTGTATATTTCCCCATTGACTTATTATTGGGAGGTTACGAAATTCACCTGACCTTAGGTCACCGATATACAAATTCCGAGATATACTAGTTGTAAGTACTTATGCCCTCATGATATCCTGTAAGTTTCAAACACATCGTTGAAAAACTATGGCTTTGGCACAACTGCAAACATTTTTGGAGGTGGGGTCACTTGGCCTGGTCTGGTGACCTGACCTGAGATGACCCGATTTTTTCTTCTTCTCAAAGTGCGCGCAATTGATATCCTAACAGGTGTGCCAAAACCCGGCGGCGCGCAGCGCCGCCGTTTTTTCGCTATCTTTGAAAAACCTGAGGCGGGAATCAACCCCCTGCAGTGCGCGGGTTAATCATGGAATCTAGTTTGCTGGGGAAAACATACGAAAATATGAATATTCACGAAATTCAATTATTGAAGTCCCTTTCGGAAACGCCAGAGCTTTTACGATAGCTACGACCCATCGCCTTTGTCACAGTATAACAGAAGATGATAAATTACACAAAATTATCTTACATCACGGACCAGATATTTTGGGAGAACCACCTTCTCCCAAAATATCTGGTCCGTGATGTGAGATAATTTTGTGTAATTTATCATCTTCTGTTATACTTTGTGACGAAGGGGATGGGTCATAGCTATCGTAAAAGCTCTGGCGTTTCCGAAAGGGACCTCAAGAATTGGATTTCGTGAATATTCATATTTTCGTATGTTTTTCCCATGAGGCTGCATCAGGGGCGGAACTTTATATACTTTGGGATGGCCCGAGCCCCCCCCCCCCCCCTACCCTAGTGCTGAGCTGAGACCCCCCCCCCCCCCAACGGTGCTCCGTCCCCCTAATGTTTTCCAAAATTTGTGCCCCTCTAAAATTTCAAGGACTGCCCGTACAGATTGTTGTTTTTAATTTTGTGTATTTTATCCTATCAAGATGCAGGGTCCTAGGATTACTTTGGAGCTTGGGTGTGGAATATAAAATTATGGCTAAAAATAAGCATAAAGAGTGGGAAGTTCAGCCAAAAGCCATTGTATTCGGCTTTATCAATGTCCAATTACCCGCTTACCAGAATGTGTTATTACCTATGCCAATTTTGATCTGTCTTTCCGGCTGTCTTGTCCTATCATTACATCCATAAATCAGTATAGAGTTCAAATTTTCCAATACATTTTAGAATAAGGAGTGGAAAAGTAAGAGGAAAACTTGGGAAAAAGTGGGAAAATAGTATCCATAGGGTGTCATTTTCCACCCAAATTTCCCAAAGCCAGGACACTGTAAAGATGTGATACCATCTCGAGTATTCCATCTTACAAGTATACGAGCATTGTGATTTCATCTGCGACTGCTTTTCGATTTGATATGGGTAAGTTGGTAGCATGGATTCTCTTCTGCTAACAAGTCTGTACATAGAAGGTTCAAGCGTTCAGATTAGCATTCGCTAAGCGGAGGGGAGCATGACGAATTAGCGATCGGAGTGCTCTATTTAAATGGTGTTCATTGCAATTTGTTGAAAATTTATTTTTTGCCTGAAATAAAGCTGATAGTTTATGCAGCCTTTTTGGCTCACTGGTATTGCAATATCCTAAATATCCGTGCTAAAATAATAGTGTGATTCCGAGGAACATCGAGGGGATCGTACCATCAAAGGGCATCGGGCCATCGCGGCCAGGTGGCATAGGGCCAGGTGGCCTAAGCATGTCTCTTCCAGGAGGTTAACCGAGGTTGGCCTGAGTGGGTCCTTGGTTGACCTGACGAGCCCTCGGTCAGCCTGAGCGAGACTCGTTGGGCCTGGAGGGGAGCTCGGTCGACCTGAAGTGGCACTCCGTCGACTTGAAGGAGTCATTCGTCCATCCGTGTGGGTTCCAGTCGGCCTAAGCAGCCATTGTTTGGCCTGAAGGCTCTCCTGCCGGTCTGAGGGGGGGGGGGACCTCAGTCGGCCTGATCGGCCTGATGGCCCTCGGTCGACTAGGGAGGGGGGCCTCGGTCGACTTGATCGAACCTCGGCTGGCTTGGCCGGCCGGCCCTTCGTCGGCCTGAGGGGTGTCCAGTCGGACTGACGAGCTCTTCTTCGGCCTAAGGGGGCCTCTGTCAGCCCGGATGGGTTCTCGGTCGGCCTGGATGGAAGCTCTGTTGGCCTGAGGGGCCCTCAGTCGACTTTAGGGGCCCTTGATCGGCTTGAGGGAACTTCGGCCGGGTTGAGTAGGCAAGTCTGGTTAATGCAATAATTGCAGGTCCATAATTGCATTGCAACTGGTACTGCACTTAAAATGGTTCAACAACATGGGAATATTCACTTCTTTCACAAACAACTTTATGAACCAAGCAGTAAGCCAGTTTCAGTTTTTGCCCCCTTTTTGCCCCTTTTTGCCGGTAAAAACCGGTTTAAACCGGCAAGTGGAAGAAAAAAACGTGTTGTTGGTAAAAATTCCAACGCTGATTAGTTGTCATTGTTATTATAATTATATCATATTGTGTTATTACTGTATATTATAGTAGCTCTATAATTATTATTTTACCTAATATTTTACATTAGTCATTGAGTAACTTGTTATTAACGAGTTATTATTGTATCTATATAATAACTCGCGCACAATAATATACTTGATGCATCTCGAACTGCTTGTTTTCAAGTTTAATGAGTTGGTATTTATGCGGTGCGGTTATACTAGTTATTTTAAATTTCACTGCCAGGTCGTTCGTTTGCGATTACCAGGTGGAGTGTCCCAACCATCCAAACGTTACGATTAGGTATGTAGTATGCACCCATTTCTATTCAGAATGTCATAAACGTAAAGCAAATATTTCATGTCTGAGATACTCACTGCTCCCCGATAGTACGAGGCGGCACAATGTATCGTAATTTAGTGGTGCTGACTCGTCTGCTGACAGTGTTTAAATGGCCAAGTTTTGTTTTGGCATATTGCGAGATGGAGCCTTCCCCTCAACGAATTCTTCCTTCGAAGGCTAGGCATTGGACGAAAGATAATGGTTGCCCTCTGGTGGATTCAGAGCCGCCAAATAAGCTGCTTCGAGGAGGGCAATCTAAACAAATACGACTCACAATTCCAAAAGCCCATACGATTTCACCTGCTTGTGTATTAAAAGCTGATTTAAAAATAAATATGTATTATTATTTTCATATTTTCTGTAGAATCGGCATAGGTATCAATTTGTGGCCGAAGTCGGCATAGGTATCGATTTTCAGCCGAAATCGGCATAGGTATCGATTTTCAGCCGAAATCGGCATAGGTATCGATTTTTGGCCGCGGATTTCAGTCGTTTTAAGAGTCATCATTGCCTAGGCGCCTCCCTCTGGATCCGTACCTTAGTACCACAAATATTTTGTCAAGTCCACAGTCCGCAACCTAGGGCGCAGCTCGCCGGCTCCGAAGTCTGCAGCACCACCGTCACCGTCAGACTGCTCCGAAGTCTGCAACGCCACCACCACCGTCACCGTCAGACTGCTCCGAAGTCTGCAGCGCCACCGTCACCGTCACCGTCAGACTGCTTCGAAGTCTGCAGCGCCACCGCCACCGTCACCGTCAGACTGCTCCGAAGTCTGCAGCACCACTGTCACCGTCAGACTGCTCCGAAGTCTGCAGCGCCACCGTCACCGTCAGACTGCTCCGAAGTCTGCAGCGCCACCGCCACCGTCACCGTCAGACTGCTCCGAAGTCTGCAGCACCACTGTCACCGTCAGACTGCTTCGAAGTCTGCAACGCCACCGCCACCGCCACCGTCAGACTGCTCCGAAGTCTGCAGCGCCACCGCCACCGTCACCGTCAGACTGCTCCGAAGTCTGCAGCGCCACCGCCACCGCCACCGTCAGACTGCTCCGAAGTCTGCAGCACCACCGCCACCGTCAGACTGCTCCGAAGTCAATAACCAGTCTGACACAAAGACGAGAAGATCGGCACCCGGAAGCTGCTCCAGCGGTGCACAATTTGCTGGACCGTAAAGCTTATAGTTGAAACAGGCCAGGACCATCTCCTCAAGCCATCTCACCTCACGGTCTAGTTCCAATATTAACATTTCGTTTTCCAGGACCTAAAATTAAAATTGTCACGCCGCATCGCGGCGTCACATTGGTGGTCATCGTCATAACGAAGGCGCGCCATGCTGTCAGTGGTGCGGGCCTTGGTCATCTCGCGCGTGGGATACTGTCTTCCGGTGTGCGGAAACGGCTCGGTCTCAAACGACGACAGACTTATGAAAGTCGTGAATTTTGCCACCCGAGTCGTGACAGGGCTCCGTAAGTTTGACCACGTGTCTCGCGCGCGGGGTGACCTGGGCCTGCTCACAGCTCATGAGATGTACCATCTTCAGGTGGCCATTCTTGCCCACAAGATGTGTGTACTTGGCGAGCCCACGGAACTCGCTACTCAGTTTGTGACGTACGCTGACTCACGAGCGGGTGATCGTACCATCCGGCAGGACCGGCTGCTGCGGCCGCCCCCGATGAGAACGGCGGCAGGCAAGCGATCGTTTTTATGTCAGGCAACATCTGTGCTCAATGCTATGCCCGGCGACGCGATGCGATTGACGCCAGCAGCATTTAAACGAGCCGCAAAGACGCATGTACGTAATGCGTGACCAGCGAGTCAGTACGCGGAATATGTGACACTTGTAAATATCAGTATGTGTGCGGTGTGCGTGTGCTTGTATGTAAGTACCTTGACTTAATCCATCTGTTCTAACTTCATGACAATGACACGTAATAGCCACGCTTGTTGTGAGTGTTCAGCTGATGTCAAATATAACGAAGCCATATCGTCATCGGTTCGTCGTAACGCTGAATTGAATTATTAGCATTTTTAGCTTATTATTCTCTACAAGGCCTATATTTCTGGGTTTTATCAGGCAAAACCGTAAAAATTTGGCGCCGCTTGGCGGAGCTAACTATAACAAGTACATACCTACCTACTATAACATGAAAATCCACATAAAAAAATGTAGCAAAGGCTTAAATACACGTATAAAAATGGGGATAATTTTTTTTCGTCATTTCAGCTGCCCCCACGCTCAAAAGCCGACCCCCCCACCTATAGTCAACTAAGATAGGTTTCCTCCCCTGTACGTAACAATACAAATTAGTAATGCGCTCAGTACAATGCCTACTAAGGGTCCTGGTCCAATCCAGCTCATCAAAAGTAGACGAAGAAAAATTGTTAAAAAGGAGGTCTCACAAAATAAAGTGGCCGAAATCCGTAGAGTTTTCATATCCAGGGGTATTTTTTTGGGGTGGGGGTCTCTCCCAGGGGCTTGCCCCCCCCCTTCTGAAGGTCTGGCTGCCCCCCTGGTCCCTAACCACACATCAAAATTGAACACAATCGGCTCAGCCGTTCCTGAGATACAGAATAGGGGTGTGCACGTGTGCACGTGCAAAGGCACCCACCCCTGACTTGTGGGAAACTGGCGGATGAGAGGTCCCTAACCACACACCAAATTTGAACACAATCGACTCAGCCGTTCTTGAAATATAAAATAGGGGTGTGCACGTGCGCACGTGCAGAGGCACGCCACCCCGAGTTGTGTAAAAGTGGCGACTGAGGGGTCCCTAACCACGCACGAAATTTGCACATAATCTGCCCAGCCGTTGCGGAGTTATTGCGAGAAAATACTTGTCAACACCCCCACGCGGCACGCGCCACGCGCGGTGGTAGTCACCCACATGAGTCGGCACTGGCCTCAAACAGAGTAGGTTAGATGGGACTGCTCAGCAAAGAAGTCCGCTTGTCAATCAGACGAGCGGTTGTAGATATATTAGCTCGTCTAAAGGGTCGCCACGGGCCGGGTCGGGCCGGGCCGTTCATTACGAGCGAGCGCGCTCGTCCTTCCGTGGTATATGGGGAAACATCTGAATAGAAGCGTTAATCCTACACACCTCCCCGTTGTATCGTCCTCACCCTCATGGGCAAGACCCTGCCTCCCGTCCTCGAGCAGTGAAATGGCATGTCGGTGAACCAGCCTATATGATGGACCAGGATGAGCGGCCTTTCAAACTTTAAAAGTATCTACCACCATCAGATGTTTTGTACACGGACGGGGATCTTGCTACGTCTAAATCACTACATCTGTCTCTACATCTACGCCACCATCTACATCTCTACATCTGTTTCTACATCTCCCATCACTTCTAGCGGACCTACGAGTCGGACAGGTCACTGCAGGTCACTGCAGGTCACTGCAGGCCACTGTAGGTCACTGCAGGTCACTGCAGTTCACTGTAGATCACTGCAGGTCACAGGTTACTGCAGGACACTGCGGGTCACTGCAGGTCGTCCAAGCAGCTGACGGAGGGCGACAGACAAGAGGGATATGCACTTCCCATTACAGCTGGAGGAGCGGATGCTCTATATCCCCCTACATTTTATTTCCCCTACCCTCCTGTACCCTATCTTTTCTTCTACCTTCTTCTCCATTTCCCTCCTGCCGGAAGTACGCGCTGAAAGTCTGCTCGCTCCTTTCCATCTCTCTTTCCCCTACCCTCCTTTACTCCTATCCTTTTTTCTACCTTCTTCTCCATTCCCCTCACCCTACAATGCATCCCTCCACTGCTATCCTACCCTACAACGTACCCCTCCCTCCACACGCAAGAGTGGAGCGGAACCCGGCCCAGTTCCTTTTACCCACATCATTCCCTCCCACTCTCCCTACCCCTATGACCCCTCTGTCATTCCCCAACGCTACATTGGCCAAGACGCTACATAATTTAGTAGCGACAACAATGAGATCGAGTCTCATCAAAATCTCATCCTCGTCGCCACTAAATTATGTAGTGTCTTGGCCAGCTCTTGTCAAAGCTTCTTCCTCAATACGTAATTATATTGTTAGTAGAACTTCCATCAAAACGAGTTCACAAAACCAGCAGCATCTCAGCTTGACGTGCAGTCTCAAGTTCCATCAGCCATTAGACATGTCAGCATTTGACCCAAGATTAATTCAGCGCACCAAATTCAACCAATCACATAACAGTCATAACAGTCATCCATGTGCCATAATCGTTAAGGCTGTCAAACCAAAGAATGCCTTCATGCTAACGTGCTTACGCTCATGGCAATTCTGGCGTACACTAGAATGATACATGCCTTTCAACAGGAAATGTCTGCGCTTGATAGGAATGATAAGCCCACTGTTCGGACGTTGCCAAATACTGGATTTGTCATGCTATCAGCAACGCATAGGTGGTTTTGCCTTAGTATTGTTGTAATCACCAGTTGCATGAAGTCCTGTCTTTTGGTGACCAGAGATTGAACCTTTACCCTATTACCAAAATTATGGTCCTGATCCATGGCGACTCATGATAGTCACTCTAACCAAAAGGTTTGACAAATACTTTGGGCTGTATAGGACATAGGCTGGTCGATAGGGTGCATTTATCATTTAAACCTATTTGTAACAGGGGGGGGGGGCGGATTCCACCCCCTCATGTTTTTGCACAGATATCTCCCGAACAGCTGGGACCAGACCCATGCAATTTTAGGATTTTTCCTAGAATTGAATTCCGCATTTGGAAACAAATTGTGCGTTCTTAACCTGCACAGAGGCGGTTCCAAGGCACGTTTTCGGGAAGGTTCTGCGGCGACATTTGGCGATAATACTGAAATGCGATCTTCACGTTTTCTTCCTAACTTCCTCAAGTATGAAGGAGTTACATCAGTTTACGGTGATTGCAACAAGTGAAAATTAATTGATGTTAGTGAAATATCATAAAAATTGCATGGCAGAGGCGGTTTCAGGGGCTTCTAAGGGGGGGGGGTGCAGGAGGTATTCAATGTTTGGCAGGAAGCCAATAGAGCAATGTAAGGGGCATTTATAGCTATCACGATGTAAAGGATAGCTTCTCCTTCTATTATTTGCATAATTTATTACATATAGAGTTGCAGGGGCGTGTTCAGGCACATGAAGGGGGGGTGACTGACATAGTGATGACGAAATGCTAGCGATTACGGGGCAATAGACGTTTAGTTTATAATGATATATGCACACATGAGGCCAGTAGAGGAAATTAAGTCGTTTTTGGCATAGGCGTGCTCAGGAATGGAAGAAAAGGGGTCATATTATTGCAAGGAATCTAAGATACATGGGCCTACAATGACATAACAGACTGCAGTTTTCGGATGAAACATGCACCACAGGGTTATCTAAGAACGATTATAAGATAATATGCGAGCCCAGGTAGGGTAAAAAAGGGGAGGGTAAGTAATGTGAATTGAAGTTGTAGGTGAAATATTCACTGTTGGCAAGTTAGTATCATAATAGCGGATACTATACCTATCAAAAGGTATTGATCCTCCCCAGTTTGGAAACTGGATACGACTATGATGAAGTACAACATGCAGAAAGGAACTATCTACGATCAGTACTTTATTTATAGTGCTGGTAGCTACTTGCCGGCGGTTACTATTTTTTCCCTATTTGACCTCCCTTTTTCACTGACCTGGTACTGCCTATGGCATTAAATATGTTGAATAACTATTTTGTATAATGTCACAACAACACACCATTTCATTTATTTTATAAAAAAACAGCATAAAAAATAGTTTTATTACGCATTTTCTTCACCCCCATATTGAGTGACCTGCACACGCCTATGATTTTTGTATTTTCAAAAGTCACCACGACATATTAATGTCCAATTCATTTTCCATCGATTCCCATTAGTTGCGTTAAAATTGGTTGATAAACATGACAGCTGTGTTGGATCACAAATACCTCTAAAAATTGTAGTTTTTGCCCCCTTGTTTGACATTTTTGATACGCGTCAACAGTGACCCTATCAAAAATGTCGGATTTTTTTTTGATTTTTTAGAAATGTAGATCGTGGTGAGGGGAATAGTATGCCGTTTGATTTTTGAAAATCAGACGGATAGATCTCGAGATCTCCGGGGGGGGGGGGCGGAATCCGCCCCCCCCCCCCTCTGTTACAAATAGGGGTAGCCAGGAGCCTGTTACAAATAAGGTTAAGTAGTTGAGAAGTTTGGCGAAGTACCTATGTCGAAGTAATAGACAATGCTAATGCCATAGAACATCAGTAAGGTCAGTAACAAACATAGGGCAAAATACTCACATCGTTCAGGCCAAGGCTGTGCATGGAAAGAAGTTGAAACCTCTACCCTTTTCTCTTATTCTTCCACATCGTTAATGACCGCTGGGTAACAAACAATGGTAAACTAAACTGAAACATGACTCGTATAAAGATAATATCCCTATATAGCTTTGGATAATATTATGCGTCCCCAAAGTCTTCTGGGAATCAAAAGTAACTTGCCTGCGACCGACCTCGGGCTTCCGATACCAAAAAAAAACGGTGCCCTGGAGCAGCGCTATTTTTTGCGGCTTCAAGCGGCGTTATTTACAAATATGGTGCACTTTTCTGAGTCATAATCGCCGCAGTTGATCTTCTATGAGAATGAGAAGCGTCATTATTGCGTCCGATGCGTTATTCAGCTGTCGTTGTTTCACCCCCGTTCCTTTTTTGCTCGCCACCGTTATAATAACCGTTTCCGTCCTAATGACGAATAGACGTCCTTGCGTTCTTTATCTTTATAATAATGGCCTCAGTCCGTCCATGTAGCTCTGTGGGAGAGCGCTGGGCTTCTGACCTCACCCGGGTTCTGTCACCTCTCTCCCTCAACCCGGGTTCGAGTCGCTTTGGCGCTCGCTATTTGTCCCTGTCTGGGATAGCCTGCGGCCGGTGGCAGTAGTCTTACTCAAGGTCAGGTGACGTCACGGAGTGGGGCGGGCCGTGTCCAGATATGTCTGGAAAACTTTCGTTTATAAATTCTGCCGGCTACCAGGAATTGCGCGATCGGATGGTAGAGGTCAGGGCCTGCGCAACAAGCTCTTTTTAGCGCAAGGCCTGACCTCGGAAATCCATCCATTCAAAAGGTTTATACTAAAAAAAACTAAACTATTCACACACAACGAGAACTAATGCATTGAATTACAAGAGTATGTGTTAAACAGTGAGTATATACACAGAGAGCTTACAGTACAGGCTACTGTAAAAATCACATCTCACTTAAAATCCTTCCCAACGACCGTGAACAGAGAGGCATCGAATTATATATAGCTGTGTCTGGTTTATCTAGTTGATATCAACGTTATTCATTTAGTAATGCCATGCCCTCTCCCCTATACATTTGTTTTCAATCACATATGATTTAAAATGCAGTGTTCAAATCCGTCATTTGAAACCGCCTCCGATTTGGTGCTCCTGTGCTGCGACGAAACAGTATTTTGTAACCTTGTGTGTTGCGGCACAGTATTGTGTATTGCGGTACAGTATATATGCAGGTGGCTGCAGTTCTGCCATCTAGGAGACATCACAAACTTTGGTTTCGGGAACTTACAAGTTGGTGACTGGATTCGATGACAAAAAGTCTAGCTATTTTATGATAGCGAGACGTGTCCTTCCCACGACCGTGAACATCGAAAGAAGAGGCATCGAATTATCCAACATCGAAACATCGAACACATTGCTACAAAGTTTCTTTCGAATGTAAGAGTTCTTGAGTGAATACCATACACATTTACAAATAGCGTATCGTAGAAGCGTCAGCGAATTCAGATTTAATAGACATAGTGATTACAGCAGCAAAAAGGAAATATTACCATACCTATAGGATATTAAATGCACAAATACGATACCTCACACCTTATTACAAATACGATGCCTCACATATTGCTTTGAAATTGTATATGGGTATTGCCCATACTCAGTTCTCTGACATATATTCCGGTTTTTCTAATATCTTTGACATTTTTGATTTTGTGGGGATTTAATATTTTTAAAAAAATAGGGGTCAAAAACCCAACATTTTGAAAATCAAAGATTGTCATTTTAAAGAGAATGCCATTTTGCATCTTTGGTGCATTGCGTTTGCAATTTGCTTTACAACTCTGTTTTCTACAATTTGTCCAATATTTCTCATTTTTTTACCAACATGACGTCATCAAAACATTATTATCTCCCAAACTTCTTGACCAATTTCAATTAAATTTTTACAGCCGCCGTATAATTATTGTAAATTCAGCTACCAAAAATTTCAGCAAGATTCACCGAATATATAAAAAGTTATTCAAGAA
>JAXIVJ010015079.1:27500-32659 GCA_036785665.1 Chirona hameri
CGCCATCTTAGGCTCAGAAAGGGCACATCTCGGGTCTGGAAAGAAACCATTTTAGGCTATGAATGGGCTCATCTTAGGCTCAGAATGGGCTCATTTTAGGCTCTAAATTGGCCCATCTCAGGTTTTGAAAAGGCCCATCGTGAATTCAGAAAACCCCCGTCTCAGATCTGAAAGGGGCCCTTTTAGGCTTTGAAAGTGAGTAGCCTGCATCTCAGGTCCGGGAAAGGCCCATCTCTGCTCTTGTGCCCGGGAAGGGCCCATCTCAGATCCGGAAAGGGGCCCATCTTAGGCTCAGAAAGGCCCATCTCAGGTCTGGAAAGGGCCCATCTTAGGCTCAGAATGGGCCGGTCTCAGGTTTTGAAAGGGCCCATTGTGAATTCAGAAGGGGTCCGTCTCAGGCCTGAAAAAGGACCATTTTGGGCTTCGAAAGTGAGCAGCCTGCATCTCAGGTCTTGAAAAGGCCCATCTCTGCTCTTAGGCCCGGGAAGGGTCCATCTCAGATCCGGAGTGGGACCCATCTTAGGCTCAGAAGGGGCCATCTCAGGTCTGGAAAGGGCCCATCTTAGGCTGTGAATGGGCCCGTTTTAAGCTCAGAATGGGCCCATCTCAGGTTTTGAAAGGGCCCATCGTAAACTCAGAAAGGGCCCGTATCAGGTTTGGAGAGGGTCTATTTTAGGCTTTGAAAGTGAGCATCTCAGTTCCGGAAAAGACCCATGTCTGGTCTTAGGCCAGGTAAGGGCCCATCTCAGGTCCAGAGAAGGCCCGTATAATTTGGCCCTGAAAGAAGACAAATCTAGAGAGGACTGGGAAGGGCCCATCTTTGAGCTGGAGAAGGACCGTTTCGGTAAATTCGGCCCAGAAAGTCCCCATGGCTGGTTAGGGCTCATCTTACCCTTGAACTCAGACATGGCATGATCAATGATGGCTCACATGCAGACCAGAAAGGGCCCATCTCAGATCTCGAACGGGCCCATCAAAGTCGTAGAAAGCCCCCCCCCCTTGTCTTGAGTTGGGAATAGTCCAATGTAGGCCTGGAAAGGGCCATCTCAGGTCTGGGAAAGGCCAATCAGAGGTCTTGAAAGGACCCATTTTTAGACCAGAAAAGGACCATCATCGGCTCAGATGCCTGATTCCTCAGAAAGCTGCCCATCTGTCATCTCAGATACAGATACAGATATGTATTTCGGAACCTCCATAATATGGCTTTTGTGGAATCCACGTCATTACATTAATAATACACAATAGGATAAAAACAGTAAAACATACAGTGATGAAAAATACACACGGTAAAACAGAACACGCGGCAAAAAGAGTGGCAGGTGGCAACATAGGCCGCTCCCAGCCGCAGACACCGATCGCAATCTACGGTAAAATTCACGATTGACTATCGCCTAGCCTCCAGCGTAAGGTCGTTCCAGGCGCTCGTGGCTCGGTACACAAAGCTGCGCCGGGCGAATTCTGTCCGCACGCGGGCAGCTCGAAGTGGCCGGCTTCAGTGCCGCGCGTGCGGCGAGCGGATACATCGGCGCGCCGCAACAATCGCTGTCGCAATAGTTCGGAGGCACTGGTGGATGTTGAGAGGTGGCGCATTGTGGCAATATCGCGTTCGGTGATCATTTCATCAACATTGGGCCACCCCAGTTCACGCAATGACGGACTGACATGGTCACGCCTGCCAAGTCCGGTCACGATGCGGACACCGAAGTTGATTCCCTTTTGTACACGCAGCTTCTGTGCTGCGGAACAGTTTCCCCACACCGTTATACAATAACGTATGTGGGGGAAGACGAGTGCCTCTATCAACAGCTGTCTGATGCATTTTGGGAGCTTATGTCTGATTCGCGCCAGACCCACCAGTACACAGTAGCAGCGCTGCACAACAGACGTAATGTGACATTTCCATGTCAGATGTGAGTCGATGACGACACCAAGCACCTTGACGCTTTGTGAGGGCAAAATTTCATCATTACCAAAATGAACAGAGAAGTCTGAGATGACTTTTTGACGGCGAGATCTCAGGAGGAGCATCTTTGTTTTTGCCGGATTAATTTTTAGACGGTTCTGTGTGAACCACTTCAAAGCTATGTCAAGAGAGCTTTCAACACGATTTTTCAGATCATGAACATTTGATGGGAAGTCAGCGTCAATGAACTGGGCATCGTCAGCATACATCACGATCCTCCCGAATGGAAGATGCTGCGGCAAATCGTTGGTGAAGAGTAAAAACAGTACAGGCCCTAAAATGGACCCCTGGACCACCCCGTGCGTCACCTCCAGGGCACCACTACAGCCACCCCGCACAGTCTGGGTACGACCCCGCAGCCAGGCCGCGAACCATTCACGCTGGACACCATACCACTCTAGCTTGTCCAGGAGACGACCATGCTCGACACTGTCAAAGGCCTTAGACGTGTCAGTTGTGACGAGTGACGTCATCATGCCTTTATCAATGTTGTCTGTTGCATACGTGACAGTGTCGAGCAGGGCCGCCTCTGTGGACAGTCCCGGCCGGAAACCGTACTGCTGAGGACACAGTATATGGTGGGTCGTCAGGTAATCCATCAATTGGGTGCAGACCACACGCTCACACAACTTCGCCACAACAGGGAGAACAGAAATCGGGCGATAGTTGTTGGGGTCCGTAGTTTCACCCTTTTTATGGAGAGCCGTAACGGTAGCAGCCTTCCACTGGGGACAAATGCCCATTTTGCTAAAATTGGTGGGCAAATTCCCCCTGCCTCCGGGCCCCGGGCGTAGTGGGTTAAATTAACCATGCGGTGTCAGGCGTCAGCAGTGTACGGGGGACGGGGCATTGACAAACGCGCAAGGGGGTAACCGCACCTTGGCGCTGAGAACCATTGTTTAGCATGGTGCTTTCTATTGACGTAGGAAGGTATGGAAAGTAGGGGTAGCAAATGAAGGTTTCAAGATTCTTCCCATATATCATCATAGGTTGGAATCACAACTTTTGATATACCCTAACATGACACTGATGATAGTGTGTATCAAAAGTGAGATACCTGGACCTTGTGCTGCCCTTGAGGCACCACAACCCCTCGTGCGCTCCCGCCTTCACGGAAAGTGACGCTGACCCGTCAAGTTACACCCACACCGACCCAGAGAGCTCCTGCAGCCAATCATTTATATTGGCGGAACATGGTCCGACCGGGGCGGGCAGAAATCGAGACAGGAGCCCGGCAATCTGGAGCAGAACGGGAAATAAATGTCTTAACCCGCGCCGGGGAGGGGGAGGAGGGCGATTGACGCCCCAACTAAGGTTTTTCGTGGATAGCGGAAAAGGGGCGGCGCGCAGCGCCGCCGTTTTGGGAACAGCTATTCTTCAATTACCAACATCGTGTTAAAAAAGACCTTGGGTCATCTCAGGTCAGGTCACCAGGCCAGGTCACGTGACCCCAGCTCAAACAAGGTTTGCCGTCGTACCACATCCACAGTTTCTGGCGGATGGTTTTCAACTTACAGGATTTCACAAGGTCATAGGTAACTACAATTCGTTTATCTCAGATGTTCGATATAAGCGACCTAAGGTGGGGTCAATTTCGTGACTTCCCCATTATAAGTCAATGGGGAAATCTGAAAATGCTTCTTATTGCGAGGACACGCATGATGTCAATCCAATTCCTTCTGGATCATGTTATCTTAGGTCATTATTAATGATCCAGGTGCAATTTTTGTTCCGTGATCCCTATAGAGTCAGCCGAGGTCATCCGAGGTCACCAACACCTTTTATCAATAACTCTGGACAAAATAAAGATATATAATCGAAACCGGCACCAACGTATTTGTCTCATCGAGATACGTCTCCCAATATGCAACATGACCTACTTGGGTCATCACTTGACCTTGAACTTAGGTCAAATTTTTAAGTTGTCCTAGCCTAGTCAACAGGAATATGATTCGAAGCACCTTGACGAGACAAACACGATGGCGAAAACATTATGGTTTCATATTTATTAGGTAAAAAGCAATTGGCGAACAAACTATTTTGCCAAAAAAAACCTTTTTGACATTTGATGACCTTTCGAGCCAAAACTATTGACCCGAGCTAAAATTTGAAGGACACCAATTGCGATTACATTTTTTTTTCAAGAGCTTTATATTTTTTCTCTCGTGTGTTCCTTGGTGTTATAGTTCCAGAGATATTTGGGTTTTTCGATCGAAGATTAGTCCTAAAACTGGAAAATTTGACATTTTATGACCTCTGGTGACCTCAATATTGACCTGAACAAAACATGACTTAAATCGTTTCAAAATGATTTTTGACGAGCTTGCCAACGGTATTTTCGGTTGTTATATACGTACCATAGGAGCCGAGTTAGAGGTGGGGGGGGCATCTGACCCCCCGGCATGGCGAAGGTGGTACCGAGCACCGTTCCGGCGCGGGTTAAGTTGTCTGGCTTTCTGTTGGCCAAACTGAAACAATCTAGGATACGTAAGCACAGAACTGTCTACATGTGCTGTTTTTTTTAGCTGACGACTGAGTTCGTTCCTACGCCAACAATGCTGCCACGGCTAGGTGGCAGCACATTACCGTCACTTAGCGCTACAATTTATGACAACACGTGTCTCTTTGTGGAATTGTCAGCACACAGCCTCTCCCACTTGAGCACATTAAATCATGACAACATACCCCCCCCCCCCCCCCCCCCCCCACCCGGCACGGCGCGGGTTAAGAAATGTATTTCACGTTCCGATCGAGATTTCCGGGGTCCTGTCTCGACATCTGAGGAGTAACTGTTAATTATATATAAACAAATTAATTAGGCGACTGGCTGAAGTCTATTTCGGGTGCCCCGGCGCACCGTCGGATGACCTTTGGTGTTCTACTGCTGGCTTTCTGCTTCGCCTAACGCCCACCGCGCTGCGTGTTAAAGCAGCATACACTTCACTACTCAGCAGCGGAATTAATTCCGCAATGGCGTGCTGGCGTTTGTCGTGGTCCCACTTCGCCAACGCGTAACATGGAGACTAATGTGTGACTGCCAGACTTGGCTCCAGCCAGTCGGCAGCACTCGCAGACATGAAGCGGCCGGGCGCGCTGCTGCTGCTGCTGACGTCTGCATCTGCGGTCCAGTACCGCTGGCAGGCAGCCGTGTCCCTCCACGGCCCGGCTGTCAAGACGACCTCGGCCGTCTCGGCGG
>JAXIVJ010015080.1:0-32658 GCA_036785665.1 Chirona hameri
ATCCGAGTTTAAGGTCTTGATTCATTATGTAACCTTTGAAGTCATGCCAATGACCTAAAAGTCATCAAAATTGTAAATGCGTATAAATTGAATTTAATCGAGCGAGAATCGTGAATGAGTCATATCATAATGCTGAATGGCGCCAAATATGAAATCAGCGTCACAAAATGTCCTAGAAACTGCCAAATTCAAAAAAGGTCATTTCAGGTCATCTGAGTTTAGTGACCTCAGTTGGTCTGTGGAAGCTATGACCCCAGTGGAGCATGTAATTATGTAAAATGGATCCTACATTTGAAATCAGCGTCACAAAATGTCCTAGGAAACCGCCAGAAGCAAAAAAAAGTAATCTGAGGTCATCGAAGGTCAATGACCCCGGTTGACCTCTGAGAAGGTCAAACGAGGTCACAATGTCAGTGAAAACCACAAATGTCACCTGGAAACAGCTGTCATCCTGAACAAATGTCATCCTGAACAACACACACTATGAAACTGCACAAGTTACAAGGAGCAATACTACGGACGCCAATTGCGCCTGACATGACCTTGAAAAACAGGTTAAAAAAAAAAAATGTGTCAGATTGTTCACAAGTAGGGTACTGAAAGTTGTATTGCATTCGGTTGAAAACTACGGGAGTTATTCCGAAAAACTGACGGGATGGCATCCACCCCTACCCGGGCGAGGGTTAAATACAAAGAGGGCTTACCCTACAAGAAAAAATAAAATCGGAGCCTGCTGCCATATTGTAACACTCGTTAGCGATTAAGAGGCATTCGGTAACATGTCATTGCTCGTCTTAAAGACGAGCAATAACCTGTTACCGAATGCCTCTTAAATCGCTGACGAAGGGTGTTACAATATACCCGAAAGGTCCGATTTTAATCTTTTTTCTTGTGGGTATTCAAAAAACAAAATCAAATATTTTTTTAAAAATTACCCTTTTTATGTTTTTCCTATCTCGAGATAAATAGTAAAGCATTAATATGAAACCCAAAAATGAAGTTCTTGACGAGGAAGGGGTATACGCACACAAAACAAAAATACATGACGTCATCAATAAGTCCTCTTTTTATTTAATCTGCATCTGGGATCTCTACGTGCTTTGGGCCCTTCCGGTCTGACCAGGGATTCCTCTAACCTTCCAAGAAGCCCCTCTTGTGTGTCAAAGAGCCCATTCGTCCTGTTCAGAGGTCCTTCCGACCTGGCCAGGGACTGAACTGGCTGCTTTGTCACCCTGCCGACATGCTCAGGGGCCACTCCGACCTGCCCAGGGGCACCTCCAGTCTGGCTAGGAACTCGTCCAGCATGTTCAAGGGCCCTTTCGACCGGCCCAGGGACCGTTTCGGTCTAGCCAGGAGCCCCCTCTGACTTGCCCATGACCCCCTTCGATCTGCCCAGCGACTCTTCTGGTCGGACTGCGCTGGCTGCTTTGTCGCCCTGCTGACATCCTCAAGGGGCCCTCCAACCTGCCCTGGGGCCCCTCAGTGCTGGCTATGGGCCAATTCGGCATGTTCAGGGGTCCTTCTTACCCGCCCAGGGGCCCTTTCCGTCTGGCCAGGGGCCCCTCCGATCTGCGCAGGGGCATTTCGAACTTTCCAGGGCCCCTCTGGTCTGTCCAGGGGCCCTACAGCCTTCTAAGGAGCCTTTTCCGACCTGACAAGGGACTGCGCTGGCTGCTTTGTCGCCCTGCGGACATGCTCAGGGGCCTCTCAACCTGCCAGGGGCCCCTCTGTGCTGACTAGAGGCCCATTCGACGTGTTCGGGGCCGCCCTGACCCACCTAGGGGCTCTTTCGGTCTGGTCAGGGGCTCGTCTGACCTGCACAGGGGTCTGACCTGCACAGGGACCGTTTGAACTTCCAGGGCTATCTGGGGTCTGACCAAGGGCTTTCCAAGCTGCTCAGGGGCCCTTATGACCTGGCCAGGGACTGCGCTGGCTGCTTTGTCGCCCTGCTGATATGCTCAGTGGCCTCTCGACCTGCCCAGGGGCCCTCTGTGATGGCTAGGGGCCCATTCGACGTTGTTCGAGGGCCCTCTGACCAGCTCAGGGGCCCTTTTGGTCTGGCCAGGGGCCCCTCTGACATGCACAGGGCTCTTTTGAACGTCCAAGGGGACCTCTGGTCTTTCCAGAGAGGGTCCTGGTGGCCCTAAAGGGCCTCTGAAGTGCTCTAAACTCTCTAAAAAACACGCTTCGCGTGGGAAAGAGCCTATTATACCTCGATTCGCGCGGTCTCGTCGGCCCTTTTCGACGCGCGCAGCGCGCCGAAAAGGGTCCTCCGCCGCCTAAAAGGGCCCTCCTGGCCTCCGGGAGGTGGGGGGGGGGGGGGAGGCGCACTCGCCGCCCCCTAGCTATGAAGGCATGTTGATACTGTTTCATGGCATTGGGTTTTCCAGCAAGTTTCCGGTAGGATATATATTTCCAACACCTTCATGGGTGCATAATGTGCATTGCTTATTACCTACTGTTTTGAACATACCTGTACCATTATTTTTGGGGGGAGGGGTTAAGGGGTTTGGTCATGGGTTATTTTGGGTGTGCGTTCACCCCCAAAACCCTCTACCGTCAGTACCAGTGCGGTATTCTACTGCAAATGCCTTAAAATGATGTATTGGCAAAAAAACTGAAGTATTAAAAAAATAGAAATATTACCTTGTTTTTCCTTTCTCGAGATAAATAGTAAAGCCTTAGTATTAAACAAACAAAAAATATATTTTTGACGGGGAATGGTATAGGCAAAAAATAAAAATAAATGACGTCACCAAAAAATCACTTTTTTTTTGTGTTGAAAATCGGAGATTATCAAAATGTTGCCCAGTTCATTACGGTCACCATCATATGGCAATATGATGCATTATGTTCAGCAGTTTTGGAGCTACATGCCTCGAAAGATTACCATGCAGCGTGACCTCGCAAAAATGCCCGAGGCTATATATTGAGAACAGTTAACCTTAGGGATCTGCCGATGCCAAAGTTGACTTCAGGACACAAGATAACCCTATAGACAAATGTCATCAAAATACAAAATGTGGCGGTGTGAACCCTTGTCGTGGAATTCCCTGTCGATCGTGGCGGATCTGTCGTGGAATTCCCCAGCTGTGATAGGTACACTGTACCGCATTACATAAGTGATAGGTATGCTGCACCGCATTACAGCTGTGATAGGTACACTGCACCGCATTACAGCTGTGATAGGTACACTGTACCGCATTACAGCTGTGACAGGTATGCTGTACCGCATTACAGCTGTGATAGGTATGCTGCACCGCATTACAGCTGTGATAGGTACACTGCACCGCATTACAGCTGTGATAGGTATGCTGTACCGCAATTACAGCTGTGATAGGTACACTGCACCGCATTACAGCTGTGATAGGTACACTGCACCGCATTACAGCTGTGATAGGTATGCTGTACCGCATTTACATCTGTGACATGTATGCTGCACCGCATTACAGCTGTGACAGGTATGCTGTACCGCATTACAGCTGTGATAGGTACACTGCACCGCATTACAGCTGTGACAGGTATGCTGTACCGCATTACAGCTGTGATAGGTACACTGCACCGCATTACAGCTGTGATAGGTATGCTGTACCGCATTACATCTGTGACATGTATGCTGCACCGCATTACAGCTGTGATAGGTATGCTGTACCGCAATTACAGCTGTGACATGTATGCTGCACCGCATTACAGCTGTGATAGGTATGCTGTTACCGCATTACATCTGTGACATGTATGCTGCACCGCATTACAGCTGTGACAGGTATGCTGTACCGCATTACAGCTGTGATAGGTACACTGCACCGCATTACAGCTGTGACAGGTATGCTGTACCGCATTACAGCTGTGATAGGTACACTGCACCGCATTACAGCTGTGATAGGTATGCTGTACCGCATTACATCTGTGACATGTATGCTGCACCGCATTACAGCTGTGACAGGTATGCTGCACCGCATTACAGTTGTGATAGGTACACTGCACCGCATTACAGCTGTGATAGGTATGCTGCACCGCATTACAGTTGTGATAGGTACACTGCACCGCATTACAGCTGTGATAGGTACACTGCACCGCATTACAGCTGTGATAGGTATGCTGCACCGCATTACAGTTGTGATAGGTACACTGCACCGCATTACAGCTGTGATAGGTATGCTGTACGCATTACATCTGTGACATGTATGCTGCACCGCATTACAGCTGTGACAGGTATGCTGTACCGCATTACAGCTGTGATAGGTACACTGCACCGCATTACAGCTGTGATAGGTATGCTGCACCGCATTACAGCTGTGATAGGTACACTGTACCGCATTACAGCTGTGATAGGTATGCTGCACCGCATTACAGCTGTGACAGGTATGCTGCACCGCATTACAGTTGTGATAGGTACACTGTACCGCATTACAGCTGTGATAGGTACACTGTACCGCATTACAGCTGTGATAGGTACACTGTACCGCATTACAGCTGTGACAGGTATGCTGCACCGCATTACAGTTGTGATAGGTACACTGTACCGCATTACAGCTGTGATAGGTATGCTGCACCGCATTTCAGCTGTGACATGTATGCTGCACCGCATTACAGTTGTGATAGGTACACTGTACCGCATTACAGCTGTGATAGGTATGCTGCACCGCATTACAGCTGTGACATGTACACTGCACCGCATTACAGCTGTGATAGGTACACTGCCAGGGGTGAAACTTTGTATACTTTTGAGGATGCACTTGCACCCCCAATGTTGAATTTTGCATCCCCAATGTTCCTTTTGCATCCCCAATGTTTCTTTGATAAGGAGGCCCCCTTACGAAAAAGAGGCCCCTACAGGAGGACAGGAGGCCCTTCTGTGCTTGAAGGATGCCCCTTTGAGCTTACAGGAGGCTCCCCTGTGCTTAAAAGAGGCCCCCCTTGCTTAAAGGAGGCCCCCTGTGCTTAAAGGAGGCTCCTCTGTGCTTAAAGAAGGCCCCCCTGTGATTGAAGGAGGCCCCCTGTGCTTGAAGGAGGCCCCCTGTGCTTAAAGGAGGCCCCTCTGTGCTTAAAGGAGGCCCCCTGTGTTTAAAGGAGGCCCCCCTGTGTTTAAAGGAGGCCCCTGTGCTTGAAGGAGGCCCCTCTGCGCTTAAAGGAGGCCCCCCTGTGCTTGAAGGAGACCCCCTGTGCTTGACGGAGGCCCATCTGTGCTTGAAGGAGGCCCCTCCGCGCTTAAAGGAGGCCCCCTGTGCTTGAAGGAGGCCCCTCTGTTCTTAAAGGAAGCCCCCCTGTGCTTAGAGGGTGCCCCTTTGCGCTTAAAGGAGGCCCCTCTGCGCTTAAAGGAGGCCCCTCTGTGCTTAAAGGAGGCCCCCTGTGATTGAAGGAGGTCCCTCTGCTTAAAAGAGGCCCCCTGTGTTTAAAGGAGGCCCCCCTGTGCTTGAAGGAGGCCCCTCTGCGCTTAAAGGAGGCCCCCTGTGCTTGAAGGAGGCCCCTCTGTTCTTAAAGGAGGCCCCTGTGCTTAAAGGAGGCGCCCTGTGCTTGAAGGACGCCCCCTGTGCTTGACGGAGGCCCCTCTGTGCTTGAAGGAGGCCCCTCCGCGCTTAAAGGAGGCCCCCCTGTGCTTGGAGGAGGTCCCTCTGTTCTTAAAGGAGGCCCCTCTGTGCTTAGAGGATCCCCTTTGCGCTTAAAGGAGGGCCCCTGTGCTTAAAAGAAGCCCCCTGTGCTTGAAGGAGGTCCCTCTGTTCTTAAAGAAGGCCCCCTGTGCTTAAAGGAGGCCCCCTGTGATTGAAGGAGGCCCCTTTGTGCTTAAAAGAGGCCCCCTGTGCTTGAAGGAGGCCCCCTGTGCTTAAAGGAGGCCCCCTGTGCTTGAAGGAGGCCCCTTTGTGCTTAAAAGAGGCCCCCTGTGCTTAAAAGAGGCCCCCTGTGCTTGAAGGAGACCCCCTGTGCTTGAAGGAGACCCCTCTGTGCTTAAAAGAGGCCCTCTGTGGTTAAGGGAGGCCCCTCTAAGCTTAAAGGAGGTCCCGTCAGAACACAAAGGAGGCCCTCTGTGCTTGCGGGAGGCCCTTCTGTGCTTAACCCGCGTCCCGGTGGGCCTCTGGACAACTTCGCCCTGGTGTGTGTGTGTGTGGGGGGGGGGGGGGTCAAAATTAACCCACGCCCACTAACTCAAAAACTAAAAGGGCTAGAAAGACGCGGAAAAGGCGTTCAAAAACTCTTGACAAAGACATTCGAAGTTACTGCATGTATTATTTGACTTAGGTCAATATCGAGGTCACCAGAGGTCATCAAAAGTCAGATTTTCCAGTGTTAGGACTTCGCTTCGAACACCCCCAAATATCTCGGTAACTATGATAGCTAAGAACGAACAGAGAACAGCAGTCGAAGGCTCTTGAA
The DNA here is from genome assembly GCA_036785665.1 of Chirona hameri. Lineage (NCBI taxonomy): Eukaryota > Metazoa > Arthropoda > Thecostraca > Balanomorpha > Balanidae > Chirona > Chirona hameri. The sequence continues at coordinate 6,370 of JAXIVJ010015080.1, forward strand.
AAATGGAGTCCCAATTTATGTCCTCAAATTTTAGCTCAGGTCAATAGTTTAGACTCCAGAGGTCACCAAAAGTCACGAGGGCATTTTCCCCAAACAATCCTTAATAACGTTTTATCGGTTAAACATAAAGCAATAATTTTAACACCAATATGTTTTTCTCGTCAAGGCGCTTCGACACATCAATTGTGACCTGGTTAGGTCAACTTCAAAATTTGACCTCAGGGGCTCAGGTCAAGGTCATTTGGTGACCCAGGTAAGTTTACAGCAACGAAGACGACAGCTCGACTCCTATGGTTTCTGACCTCATGGCTCGTTCAGGCCCTACTCCCTCTTGTACGCGTGTATTTTTTAGTAAGTGCGATACTGCAGTGCGCTATTTTTTAACCAGCGATTACCAAAAACCAGCGTTTTGACGATCCCCATGGACCAGACAGGATACAACTAATCTAACCTAACCTTGTGGTGCCGTGCCTTTTTGATTTAATTGCGGCGTCCACTCTCTCTTTGTTTACTGTCTTGCTAGGCCGGCGCGCCACAGTTAACGACGGCGCGCCACAGCTGCCGTTACTGACGGACGACAATCCGCTGACTGTCAACACAAGTCTTTTTGTTTATATCTCTACGTGTTAACCTCAATCTCTTTTTGTATGCCTTTTGGTACAACGTAAATTGACCTGCTTATTTGTGTATCGTTATTTTATTGTCGCGCATTTTTACATTATTAGTTCGCCGTTCGTTGTTCACTTGTGTACCATTTAATTTGTGTCGTATCTTAAAATGTTTTCTGTTTGCATATTTGGCATTGTTGCTCCCCCCATTCTTCTTCCGGCCACCCCGTCTGGGCACGTTGTTGAGGCTGTAAATAAAGCCAAGTCGTAACCTAAGTGTTTGTGAAGACTAAGTATCGTCCGACCGAGCGACCCTTTTGATTCTCCTTCTTTTTACCACTGTTTTACCACTGTTTTACCGCGTCTAACCCAGTTTCCAGTATCCAAATTCCCAACCGACTATCCAGGACAAAACCATCCATTTATCATTGAGCACGCATACCCACAACCTAACCTAACCTAACCCCGCCATTCAGTCCGATCGGGACGAAACCTAAGATTCACTCGTAGCCAGGGGCGCAGGAACTATGTTCAAGTTGGGGGGGGGGGGGGGGGGGGGCGGAGGCATTCTGAAGTATATTCTTTCCATGCAACGCCCATAGGCGTAATGTTAAAATCCAAAATGTTGGGGGGGGGGGGGGCTGCCCCCCCCCCCCCCCCCCCTCCCCCCCTGTTCCTACGCCTATGCTCGTAGCCATTAACCCGCCATTGACTGGGGGGGGGCGTTTAACGTCCCCCCCTGATGAATTTTCGCAATAGCTGGAAAACTAATAGCGCTATCAACGTGAAACTTCGGGTACCTTCTTATACATCATTTTTACGTCTTGTGTGCAAAAATGAAAAAAAAATTGTCGAAATTTGTTCGAGTTATAGCGAATTTAGTGACGTCACTACACTCGAGTTTTGCACCAAAATCAGCTAAACTTTGCCAGGCTGTACAAATGCCACATTTGAAGCAAAATGCAATCGAAAAACGCCAAAAGATAGCAAATGGCAACGGCTACCAACTGGCTATCTCAGATTTTTGAAAATTTTAGTTTTTGACCCCCAAAAACTCAAAAAACGTTTTTTTGGGGAAAATTATCACAAAATCAAAATTTTCAAAAATATTCAAAAAACCGGAAGATATGTCAGAGAACCATACTTAGGCAACTACTATACCAAATTTCAATCTGATATCTCCATTTTTGGCTGACTTATGACATCTAAAGTATGGGTAACTCATGACGTCATATTTTGAAATTGCGTTTTTTGGCTTTTATTGACTAGATACAGACAAATAAATGCCACCACTGTATTTCTGAGGCAAAACTGGTCCAGCAACATGCCTTTGTTGTTTAGATTTATCAATTAAAAATGTTGACCTTCGGTGACCTGAACTTGACCTGAAATTGACATTTACTTCACGTAAATGAAGTCAGGTGGTAAAATGACTGTCACTATCGAATTATACGTGGAAAATAACTCATAAAACATGTGTTGCATGACTTTCGTAGATATTTTGAGCATAGTGACCTTTTGTGACCTGACCTTGACCTTGAACTTGGCCAACAATCTCACTTTAGCTCATGCGGGATATGTATCATACCTTTGGCAGCACTTTGGGTGAAACTGGTCGCAATCGAAGGCTTTGGATGGAAAGTATGGCCCATAAACTCAAATACGCCGATTTTGACCTTTGACCTGACCGTGACCTGACATTTGACCTGACTTGGAAATTTTTGACCATGCTTTAGATTCGTCTCATTGAGAGCTTTCGTTTGCCGCCTTGCGCGTCTCGCTGTGATTATTGGTTCGGAAGATAACCAGGGGGGGGGGGGGCGTTTAACGCCCCCCCCCCCCCCCCCAGTCATTGGCGTTCTGCTGAGACCCCAGTCAATGCCGGGTTAAGTCCGATCGGCACGAAACCTAAGATTCGCTCTTAGCCATTAAGTCCGATCGGGACGAAACCTACGATTCGCTCGCAGCCATTAAGTCCGATCGGGACGAAACCTAAGATTCGATCGTAGCCATAATGACTAAAAAGCTAAAAGCCGTCGCCAGGATTTGAACCGGCCCCTGCATACAATTCAGGCCACTGGGCTACAGAGCCTTAACCCTCGCCCGTGCAGCGTCCGATCAGTGCGTGACCGTGCAGGGGGGGGGGGGTACAACCCCCCCTAGCGTTTCGCCCCTAATTGAGCTAGAGCTTCGATTCAACAACGAGCGTGTTGCTTGTCACGAGAGGAAGCCATTGACACCCGATTTTAAGGTCCTAGGTCATTAGATGACCTCTGAGGTCATTAGATGACCTCTGAGGTCATGTCAATGACCCAAAAGTCAACCAAATTGTAAATGCGTATAAATTGAATTTAGTCGAGCTAGAATCGCGAATGAGCATATAATTATGCAAAATGGGTGCCAAATTTGAAATCAGCGTCACAAAACGTCCTAGAAACTGCCAAATTCCAAAAAGGTCATGTCAGGTCATTTGAGGTCAGTGACCTCGGTTGACCTGTGGGGGCGCATGACCCCAGTGGAACATATAATTATGTAAAATGGATCCCATATTTGAAATCAGCGTCACAAAATGTCCTAGAAACTGCCAGAAGCCAAACAAGTAATATGAGGTCATCGGAGGTCAGTGACCTCGGTTGACCTCTGAAAAGGTCAATCGAGGTCACAATCTCAATGGAAACCACAACTGTCACCTGAAAACACCTGTGCATATGCTCCTGAACAACAAACAATCGGAAACTGCACAAGTTACAAGGATCAATACTACGGGACGCCAGTTGCGCCTGACATGACCTTGAAAACAGGTCATAGGTCACGGGTCATGTGACCTACAAGTTCAAAATTTTCAGAATATGTGTAAAATTGTTCAAAAGTAGGGTACTGAAAGTTTCATCGCAATCGGTTGATATTTACGCGAGTTATTCCCGAAAAACCGAGGGGGGGTGGCATCCACCCCCCCTGCACTGGCGAGGGTTAAGGCTGTGATGGCTTTTCTTTCGATACAATATCTCTATTTCACACAAATTGGTGGTTAAAAATATCGCACTGCAGTATCGCACTTACTAAAAATACACGCCTCTTGTACGGCCTTGATTTAGACCATTTGGTCTAGTTATCTCGGCTGACCTAAGAGGCGAACTGTCCTTGAGCAGTGCCATCTAGGAAATATTATTTAATATTAACACGCGCCCTGGAGGGGGGGGGCGAAATCCGCCCACCCCTCCGGTTTTTCGAGGATAGCGCAAAAACGGCGGCGCGCAGCGCCGCCGTTTTTTGCACACCTGTTTAGAAAAGAACTTCCCACATTATGTAAAAATTTTGGCCTCGGGTCATCTCAGGTCAGGTCACCAGATCAGGTCACGTGATGACCTCAACTCCAAAACGTTTGCAGTAGTACCACAGCCACAGTTTTACGCCGATCAGTTTCAATATTGCAGGGCTTCATAAGGTCATAGATACCAACAATTTGTTGATCTCGGATTTCTAATATCGGTGACCTAAGGTCAGGTCAATTTCGCGACCGCCAACACTGTTTTGTCAATAACTATCGACATAATGAAGATAGAGAAGATAAAATGGTACCAATGTGTTTGTATCGTCGAGACACGTCTCCCAATATGCAACATGACCAACTTGGGTCACCACTTGACCTTGACCTGAGGTCAAATTTCTCAGTTGACCTAACCCGATCACCATTAATATGATTCGAAGCGCCTTGACGAGACAAACGCAATGGCGTAAACACTTTTGCTTTATCTTTATTATGTAAAAAGTTATTTGCGAAAAACAGTTTTGCAAAAAAATCACCTTTTTGACATTTGATGACCTCTGGAGCCTAAACTATTGACCTGAGCTCAAATCTGAGGACACCTATGTTGATTGCATTTTTCAAGGGATTTCGATTGCTTTTTTCCGTTTGCTGCTAACTATCATAGTTCCCGAGATATTTGGGGGTGTTAGAAGCGAAATCTTGAAAACTTGAAAATCTGACCCTTGATGACCTCTGGTGACCTCAATATTGGCCTGAGAAAAAAAATGAACGAAATACTTTCGAAAGAGCTTGTTTCGAGCTATCTAACGTCGTTTTTCGCTTGTCGCTACGTTGCGTGGTTTTCGAGATCGTAGGGGGGGGGGGGGGGGGCGAAATCCGCCCCCCCCTCCAGGGCGTGTAATTATCAGAGGCCCTCCAGGGCGCGTGTTAAAAAGTTTGTTTTGAAAATTGTTTAATTTATTTTACAAAAATTAGCAAAACTTAAATATTGTAAGAACAAATATATAAATCAGTACATGCCGCGCAATGCATTGTGCATTTTTTTGGGGTAAACCAAAACATCCACTAGGATCTCAGTAGGTACCTTGTCAGCTGAACAAATCGCAGGCATTTTACTTCACAAACAAAAACGGGAATAAATTAATCCCGTCACCAAAATGACTAACTTCGTCACCGTAAATGACTTAGTTAAAATCACCGAAACGTCAAAACATATTGAGGATTTCGGCCGATGGACTTCTTAAAAAAACTGGCTCCAAGGGTTAGGTGAGGTGAGGTGAGGTGAGGTGAGGTGAGGTGAGGTGAGGTGAGGTGAGGTGAGGTGAGGTGAGGTGAGGTTAGGATAAAAGCTTGATAAAGTTTGAAGTTTGAACTGTAATGTGTGTCTGTTCTTCGAGTGGAAATTGACCTTCTGTCCTTCCTTTTAAATATAGTGCACCCAAGTCGCTGATCGGATAAAAATGATGTTTTCCATAGCTTAGTACCTTGGCGGTCAGGATCGGTACCTCATTTCATTTCATTTCACTTATTTAGGAGACCATCCACAACGTGGCTATTACGGTTCCTGTACATGTGGTAAAGACATTTGTAGTACACGACACAATACAGTTTGCATAGGCAGTAGGCACTGATGGGAAAATAGCTTGCCGGGCTATTTGGTGGCACTCGCTCACGTCACGCACTCGGTTATTGCCAATGCGGCTACAAATGCGCGCCTGGACGGAGCGGCTTTCACGGCTGGTGGCAGCGCATTCCACGTGCGGACTACTCGGTGCGAGAAACCCTTCTGGGTCTGATTCAGTCTACATTTTGCGAGATGAAGGTCTCCGGCGTCGGCAGCCCTAGTGCTCCTGGCCGATACGTCAGACCGCTTGGTAAACATGTTACGCAGCGCCCTATGCCACTGTTGACTAATCAGGGCTTTGTGCACGTTGGTACAGTCGTGTCGGGCGACCAGTACCTCTACTCTCTCCCACCCGAGAGACGCGAGAGCTGGCGAAATATGGTCACTACGTCGCACGCCGGTGACGAGCCGAGCGGCAAAGTTCAGGCACCTCTGAACGCGATGCAGACGGCACTGGGCAGCCCCTCCCCAGGCGGACAGGCAGTAAAGGATATGAGGAAAAACGTGTGTTTGGACGAGGAGTTTAAGGACGTCAGGAGTGAGGTGATGGCAGATTTTATACAGAGATGCGGTGATGGCATTGCACCTCCGCACCACCACGGATACATGAGGATCCCAGTTGAGGTGCTGGTCGAGGAAGACTCCCAACACTTTGATGGTAGGGGATGGGATGACGGTCGAGCCAGAGACGTTTATGCTGAAATTGTTCGCCATTTTGAGGGAGGATTTTGTACCAATAAGAGCAAAGTCAGTCTTGTCCGGATTCATTTCTAGGCTGTTAGCTTCGAACCAGTTTTGAAGGCATCGGATGGACTCCTCGACCCACATCTTGAGGTCGGATAGGCCACCCTCTTGATTAGGATCTGCTGTAGTTATACACTACCTAATGGCTAATCATGTAATAGTTTTAGGTCCGGTTGTCCTGTGACATGCATTATTTTGATTTGTGTTTCTTTGTTTCCTGTGTAAATAGTGTGAAGTGCAAATATCCTGATGCAAGCAGTGTGATGGTGCATTGAGGACAGTGAGTCATAAGTGGCACTTGACAAGTATCATATGCCCTATGGGGCTGTATATGTGCCTTTGAAGCAGGGCCGGCAGTTGGCACTGCATCAGAAATGGTGTCATGTTCCTGTGCTGATAACAAACACACACGTGTGCTATGCTTACCACCAAGTTTCAGCCTGCCTCCTCCACTCCCAATTTGGCAATGCCAGCAATAACTTTGAAACTTTTTATCTAGACTAAATTGGAAACCACACCGGTTGGTGCCTATCTAAGCTGAATGCAAGCACCTAGTCAATATTATTTATGTTATGACTTCCATTCCATTTCCTTGATATCCAGGACCAGGCATCATGTTTTCACACGATTTGATGTGTCAAACAGGTTAACAGTTGCTCCACTGTATCTTCCATCTCACTGCAAGGTCAACACGAGCACATTTATGGAAGCATTAGCATAGTATTGGGTAATTCACTCCCTTGATTCGCAGGTGACATCCACTTGTTAACACGATGTGGAGAAACGCAAGTGGCTCCCAAAAACGGAGACGAAAAAAAGAAAAAGAGCTGGCCGCTCAGGCTGCGAAATGCCAGAAACTGCACCATTTTGCATGTGGCAGACGTTCTGCTGATGGTTAGTTCATGCATAAATGTCAACCTCATTGTCTATTTTGCTTTGATTGGTAATACTCAAAGTTGCACGTTCTTGCGGGCATTTTGCAGAGGCTTTACTGATATTACATTTTGCATGGACAAAAGTCTATGAACCATTAGTTCATATCACAAAGACATACCAGTGAACAGAAACAGTTCGTAGGTCATCCATTAAAGCCACTTCACTTTTCCATTCTCGGCATTCTCATGATGTGAATGCATCCAATCCGTTCATCTCACTGATTTCAAACTGTCCTTGACAGATCCTCTCCCGTCCTGCCCCGGACCGGCTGCCGCCGCTCCTGAGCCGACCGTGACCAGCGGCCGCCTAGCGTCGAGCGCTGCTCCGCCCAACAGTGGCGACGAGGACACCGAGGACGGTCAGTTCATATAGAGGGCACAGAACATCGGTGGTTGCTTGTCGGCTGTCGTCACAAGCGCTCTCTATCCTCATGATGTGAATGCATCCAATACGTTCATCTCACTGATTTCAAACTGTCCTTGACAGATCCTCTCCCGTCCTGCCCCGGACCGGCTGCCGCCGCTCCTGAGCCGACCGTGACCAGCGGCCGCCTAGCGTCGAGCGCTGCTCCGCACAACAGTGGCGACGAGGACACCGTGGACGGTCAGTTCATATAGAGGGCACAGAACATCGGTGGTTGCTTGTCGGCTGTCGTCACAAGCACTCTCTATCCTCATGGTGTGAATGCATCCAATACGTTCATCTCACTGATTTCAAACTGTCCTTGACAGATCCTCTCCCGTCCTGCCCCGTACCGGCTGCCGCCGCTCCTGAGCCGACCGTGACCAGCGGCCGCCTAGCGTCGAGCGCTGCTCCGCCCAACAGTGGCGACGAGGACACCGTGGACGGCCAGTTCATATAGAGGGCACAGAACATCGGTGGTTGCTTGTTGGCTGTCGTCACAAGCGCTCTCTATCCTCATGGTGTGAATACATCCAATCCGTTCATCTCACTGATTTCAAACTGTCCTTGACAGATCCTCTCCCGTCCTGCCCCGGACCGGCTGCCGCCGCTCCTGAGCCGACCGTGACCAGCGGCCGCCTAGCGTCGAGCGCTGCTCCGCCCAACAGTGGCGACGAGGACACCGTGGACGGTCAGTTCATATAGAGGGCACAGAACATCGGTGGTTGCTTGTCGGCTGTCGTCACAAGCGCTCTCTATCCTCATGGTGTGAATGCATCCAATACGTTCATCTCACTGATTTCAAACTGTCCTTGACAGATCCTCTCCCGTCCTGCCCCGGACCGGCTGCCGCCGCTCCTGAGCCGACCGTGACCAGCGGCCGCCTAGCGTCGAGCGCTGCTCCGCCCAACAGTGGCGACGAGGACACCGTGGACGGTCAGTTCATATAGAGGGCACAGAACATCGGTGGTTGCTTGTCGGCTGTCGTCACAAGCGCTCTCTATCCTCATGGTGTGAGTGCATCAAATCCTTCAATCATTCAATTTTGCATTCAATCATTAACGAGTTAACGGGCGAACGGGTTAACCACAGTGGCGGCTCGTGGTCCTCAAAGTACCTGAGGCCCAAGTCCAGAAGTTGCAACGGAGGAGCAGCTGCGACTTGCGAGTTTAGTTAACAAACTTAACAAATCACAGGCGTAAGAACGGGGGCGGGGGCCATGCTCCCACTATTTGTTCAGAATTATTGATAAGATCTTTATTTTTGTCTAATAAGGAAAATTTGGGTCAGTAAAATGTAGATCAAGACGAGAGGAGCTCAAATACCTACGCAAATACATTTTGCATAGGGGGTTGGGGTTCACTCAAGACGAGATCGAAGTTTCACCCCCACACTTTTCATGACGTTCCTAAGATTCTGAAACAAATATGAAATAAGCCGTTCAAGTTACTTAGGTTTTCTCTCAAATCATGTCAGAACGTAAGCCAATTTACGGCCGATTTCAGGCGTTTGGGAGTGTCCTTTTGGTCTCCATTGAATCCGGCGGTGCCAAAATCTTAACTCTTTAGTTCGGAAATTATATCAAAGACTTTGCTTTCAATCATAGCTCTACTATATACAGATTACAGCCACAGTTCTCTACGCAAAGAAAACCGGCAGCTTTTAACAAAAAGTTGCACCTGGCGCCATCTAGTGCCTGGGCTGACACCTCGCGGCAGCATTGGAATCTGAGCCTTCGAGCAGATCGTATTACGCATGCGCATTTGCGCCAGCCTCTGGAGGCCGGACTGGCGGCGGCCTCAGCCGGGCCTGGGACCATGCAGCCGGGGGGCCGGGTGGCTCAGTTGGTAGAGCGTTGGACTCGGAATCCAGTTCCGGGTTCGAGTCTGGCTACTGGCGCAAGTCATTCGGTTCCCCGCCCCGAAGGGGGGTGGTTCCCCTCCCCACCCGCGGCGGCATATGGCTATAGGCCAGACTACGGGGTGGGCGGGAACCCGTCCCCTCCCCTCCCCCCCCAAAAAAAACGAAGAAAAAAAAACATGAAGCCGCGCGCTGCGATATTTGCTGGAGCATCACATACCCGTAACGAATTATAACGCCAAAATTAAGATATCTCATGTAATATTGAAGAATGTCCTGTATCCTTATGGTGATGAATATTCACTTATCTAAAGAACACCGCAGTTCGATGGAAACATCGTCACACGGTTGCAGGGGATTCAAAAGTTGCCGCTTTACTCGGCCGGCAACGGTCTGCCCGCCGCCGACGCTAGCAGACTGCGGTACGATAATAAAACATAATATGGATAACAGATGATAGTTTTCAAACAAAAATGTGGCGCCTAGGAGCCGAATAATCGCTTTGAGGCTTAAAACATCCGCGCCTCAGATGGCTACCATTGGTCGGCACAGCGCGGCAGCGTCGGTTGAGCGGCGTTCGCCCGCTGGTGCCTCAGTAGCTGGGCTGAACGGGCGGAGGCGGTGAGGCGGCAGGCCGGCCGGGCCTCAGTCGGCTCGTAGTGGTTTGCTGTAGTATGGCAAACGTACTGGCGGGTGATGGAAGAGCCGGAGAATTTCGGTGATATGCCATAATAAAATGTACTGCGATGTGCAGAATGGAAATCACTCGCACATCTTTTTTCTATGGCAACCAATGAATATTTCAAAGCACATTCTTCCTAAATAATAGGTGAGGCCCGGCCTCAGTTGCCTCATATGACGAGCCGCCACTGGTTAACCATCCTATTAGTTACATCGAATGGCATGCATCAGTCTAACGAGGCATTCATAAAAGATGTGATCATTGCGAGTGATATGAACAGATACCACCAAGTATATGTCACTTGGATGACGCATTTAACATGCATACGTCGAAACGGCGCATGTATTAAAGTTATATATTCGTATGCACATTAATAATCTGCCCTATGAGCTGAAGTCTGAGTAGTTAGGAACTGGGATGAGTCCACTTACATAATACATTATAGAATTAGGTGATCATTTGTCTGTAGCGTAGATATGTCCGCTTATAAATGCCTTTTTCCTACACGTAGATTCTTCTCGGTATTACTATGATTTTGAATACAAAATACAAACTACGTCACCTTTATTGAGAGATGTAAAGCCTTTAAAGTCGGAACCGGAACCATGATTGCCGCTTGATATCAATGAAATGTATCCAACCCAATTCCAAAAATGTAATTCTGCGTTTCCAGAGCCCCGTCCTCGGCGCTCCCGTCCTGCTCAGGCCGGCTCGTACAAGCCTCACTGGCGGAAACGGTTCGCATGGCTCCAGTACGACAGAGTCCGCTGGATGGCTACCTGTGCTAACTGTGCAGAGGCTGAACAGCGTGGCCTGCTGGGTGGAATAACAAAGCGCGATGGAGCATTCATATGTCGTGGTTTTGATTTGTGGAGAAACGCCACATTGAAGTTCATCAGACATGAAGACACCAACTGCCACAGGGAGGCGGTGAAGAGGCTGGCACAGGCAGGATCTCCCAGCTCGACCGCGATGCTGCTGCTAACGGGCAAACAGAGGGAGCAACAACACAACCGGGTAGCCCTGCGCCACATCTTCCACGCCATCATCCTTCTCTCAGCGCAAGGTCTTCCCCTTCGACGTCGGGATCAAGACACGGGCAACTTGCGCCAGCTTTTGCGCACTATGGCTCTGGAGAGTCCTCAGTTGGCCAAGTGGCTGGAGCGACAACAAAATCGACAGCAGATGTTCCTATCATCAGAGATACAGCGTCAGATTCAGAGACAGCTGGCCCACACCCTCCTGCGACAGCTCAGCGCCGAGGTTGCCCGAGCGGAAGTCTTCGCCATCATCGTGGACGAGACCACGGACGCTTCCCAGAAGGAGCAAGTTTCAATCTGTGTCCGGTACATCACCGAGAACCTCACGGCGGAGGAGTTGTTCCTCGGTCTCTACAGTACCGAATCCACAACCGGACAGGCGCTGGCCAGTCTCATCCAAGACGCTCTGCAGCGTCTTCAGCTGCCCATCAGCGGCCTGCGGGGGCAGTGCTATGATGGTGCAAGCAACATGGCTGGCGAATTCCAGGGTATGTCAATGGCATGAGGTGGCTTTCAAATCAAACGACGTGTTACTAAAAAGTAAAATTTGCAATGACTTTTATAAATGCATCTAGTTTGTTTCAAAACTTTACTTTTCAAATTTGTAGATCACTTCGGAAGGTATTGGGAATCTATTCGTAGTGCGAATTCCAAAATAATCATAAGATTTAGCTTGCATGTGCATTACAAACTGCTTTAAAAACATTAAGTTAATGTTACTTAAATCTACTTCAAAGTCGGTGAATGTGGTTTACATTTTGTCCGATTTCATTCGTTAGGGGGGGGGGGGGGGCGGCGATGACCCCGATGGCCGCCCATGGATTCGCACCTTACCCATTTCATCTGGATCAGTAGCATTAGCTATGGAAGCAGTTTGTACAAATATGGTACAACAGTTCGCGTCTCGCGTCTTTCACAGGGGTGCAGGCGCGCATCAAGGAGCTGGAGCCCCGTGCCATTTACGTGCACTGTACTGCGCACCGCCTCAATCTGGTCGTGAAGGACTGCCTTGATGGTATCCCTGAGCTGCGGGACGCTATTCATGCGGCATCCAATCTCATCACATTCTATCGAGACTCTCCAAAGCGACTGGTAAACTTAGCGAGCATGGGGTCCTCGACCGCTCTCCGGCCACTGTGCCCTACTCGCTGGACGTGTAGCGAGGGGGCCTTGGAGTCCATCATGTCGAACTACAACCCGCTGCGGGACAGCCTGCTGGTACTCGCCGCAGACAGGACCGCTCGACCTGAGGCAAAGTCCAAGGCTAACGGCTTCGCCAGCCGCATGAGCGACTTCTCTTTCTTCTACGGCGTCAACCTCGCCCTACATCTGCTGAGGATGACGACTCCGGTCATGCGGGCCGTTCAGGGATCGCGGCAGACCGTCGCAGCGAACCTGGCCCTGCTCAAAGGGCTCTCGGAAGCCATTGCCGGGCAGCGTCAACGGCACGGCGAGTTCTGGGAGAAGACGGTGGCCGAGGCTGCCAGGCTGGAGCTGGAGGAGCCCAGACTGAGGCGGCAGGTGCGCCCGCCACGCAGGCTGGACAGCGGAAGCGAGCCAACACACCCAAAGACACCGCAAGACCACTTCAAGCGGCTGTACCTGGAGGCTGTCGATCGGTTGGACCGGGCCATCTGCTGTAGGTACAGTGAGGGCTCCAGATCAGATGACCACATCCTGGCAGCCGGTGAGCGGGCCCTGCTCACAGGCGACCAACAAGCCATCTGCGCAACAGCCGAGTTTTATGGACTCAACGCATCGCGACTGCAGCTCCACACAACGATGCTCCACGACATCTGTCAGGCGCGGGGTACGCGCCTGTGTTCGGTGCAGGACGTGGTGGATCTGCTGATTGAGGGCAAAGGAGAGAGGCGCACCCTGCTAGAGGAGTGCACCGTTCTGGTGAAGCTCCTTCTGACGGCGCCAGCCACGTCCTGCACAGCGGAGCGGAGCTTCAGCATGCTGCGGAGGCTGAAGTCGTGGCTCCGCACCACCCTCTCCCAGGAGCGGCTAAACCACGGGGCAGTCCTCGCAATGTATGCGCAGCAAGCGATGCGTCTGGACCGCGAGAAGCTCATAGGCGATTTTATCAAAGAGTCTCCCTCTCGTGCACATGTGTTTGGCGCCTATTAAATGGATAGGGGTGTCGGGGGGGGGGGGGGGTGCGGGTTAGTATCAAGTTGCATGTCAAAAACCTCCTATTCCTTACACATTACCGCCAGGACATAGCCTCAAGGCATGAATGCGTTAACATGAACCTCAATGTGTCCCTATGTCTTACACCAGCAATCTGAAAAGCGGCCACGTTAATATCTGTCCTCAATTAGAGTCATACTCGCCTAAATGAACGTGCGAACATTGTGATGACGTTTTGCGAACGTTATGATGTAACATTGTGGCAACGGCAGTGTTAGCTGGGTGCCAAGGCAGCAGAGCACCTGTGTGTAGAGCTCGCAGTCACACCTTGGCCGTTTGATTGGTGCTGAAATGATAATTTTCGTGACGAGCAGGAGTGTCTTCGGTTGAAATTGTGATGTAGTTTGTACTTTTACCTAAAATTAGGTTAATACTGGGTAGGAGAATGATATGTGTTAGAAACAAACCTGTACATAAACACACATCTACGCTTGCACACGATTGATAAACTCTGTGAGAATCAGTTCTGTTGCAAGTGTATTGAGTATCATTGCCCTCTTGGTTTATGTTCCCTGGTTGCTATTCCCCTCATCCCTCAGGATGGTGTTTGCTGCTCGTTTCTCTCGCGTGAATATAATCAATCTCTCGCGTGTACATTCTTTACTTCCTCGCGCTCTGGGTCGGAAAATAAATGCAGTCGAATCGGAGAGTTCGGAAAAAGGCACACTTATAGTGCGTTTATCGTTAAGAAGTTCTTCAAAGTCGTAAATCATTAAAGCAAGCATTCTTCACATTAGTATTCCTCGTGTAGATTTATTCCAGTACCTAACTATTCAGACTACAATCATTTGGGCGCATTTCTAATGGCCATACTAGTTAATGAAATTGGAATTATTTGCATTACTGTTGAATTGTTGGACGTCAATTCAGGCCTTACCGTTTGATGTGTGATTTTGATATTAAATGATCTATTCAGATAGCTACTACAGTGCGCGCTGCAAAAATTATGGTATCTAAAATACTTTACGTAAAATATTGTTATGGGACAATAAAATACAGCGGTGCCATACAACTAAGTGTACCTACGCACATCAACCTACACATGCGCTGCTAATGAAAGTGAAAATAAAATTAAACGGCGCCCTTAACCACTCACCTGGCGTGAGTGGCAACACATACGTTTCTTAACGTCGGCTTGCAGGCATATCAGGGGAGAGGAACTGGGGGAGGCCCCCTATGACAACTTGTCAGGAGGCCCCCCCTGACAACTTGCCAGGAGGCCCCCCCCTACGATTTGCATCCCCAATGTCATTTCCAAAGTTACACCCCTGTACACTGCACCGCATTACATCTGTGACAGGTACACTGCACCGCATTACAGCTGTGATAGGTACACTGTACCGCATTACAGCTGTGACAGGTATGCTGTACCGCATTACATCTGTGATGGGTATGCTCAACCGCATTACAGATTTGATTTTAGGCCAAGTGAGCATCGCACTCTGGACTTGATCTGGCAGAACTTTGTGACTTGTCAGTTGTCGCTAACGCATACTCAGGTGTGGTACAAATGCTTTGAGTCCCGAGACCCGAGACGCGCCCCGATACAGTCTGAGAGAACATTCAGCTCGTCCGCCCGCCAGTCTGGCCGAAAAGGGCCCAGCTGGCAGTTGGAGGGGCAGCTGCCCCTCCTGCCCTCCCCCCCCCCCCCTCCCCTTGTGGCGCCGGCCCTGTCAATTCCCAATTACTTGCTTCCTCAGAATATGATATTACCTATGCCAATTCTTACCTGTCTTTTCCTCCACAGACTGTTCGTGTCATTACATCCATAAATCAGAATTAGGGTTTCAATTATCTAATACATTTTAAATTAAGGAGTGAGAAATTCACAGTAAAACCGAGAAAAAAAAACATATAGTGGAAAATAGGGTTTCATATACACAGGACGTTGTAGGACGTCGTCTGGAGAAAAAAAAAATCAACACATTTGTCACATTCATACAGACTCAATATTTTTGCCAAGCCAATCCACACCGTGAAAAAAATCAACGTATACCTATTACTTGGTAGCACTCCATTCTCAACAGAAAATAAACAATACCCTGGACTGGCACAATATCAATAAAATTTACTGTGGTTTTGCCAGTTCCCACAACACACTCAAACAAAAATCAAATTTGCACTAATAATGCATAAGCTTATGGTATATGTTAAAAAAAGATAATGCAAAAGTTAAAAGTTTAATAACTGACTGTGTGTGTCACTCATCAAGACATAAAGAAAAAAGAAAAGTGCAACAAAGAGCCTCTTGGGCCCATCCAAGGTTGCACCCCCTCCACCAGTCTCACCCCTTCAAATCACCTTACTCTACTTGCATAGAAGAGCCTAATCCCACAAGTATTTATGAACAAATCCCTTCTCTGTAAAGTATTTATCTAATCTAATTTTGAAGAAAGCATGTGTCACTGCATCAGCGACATCCCCTGGTAGCTTATTGTGCATTACAATTTTATTCTCAAATGCTATTTTCCAACATTTTAAGATTAATATTAAAGTACTGGCAAGGGTAAGATAACGTTAGGTCATCTGCATTAATTCCAAACTCCGAAAATACTGAAGTGCCAAAATGATGTGTGTTGAAGTTGTAATGTTTCAACGTTGACTTTACAACAGACGCTTGGCTTGAGCTTAGCAGCTTCACACCCTAACCCACCAAACATCAACAATTATGATTGTGCTGATATACCTCACTACAGGAGATAAACCACATACAAGTAGCCAAACTCCAAACGCTGAAGGGTTGTGAATCCCTCAAAAGATAAAACATCAAAGAGTATCTTATAAAAATCCAACACAGAATCTGTAACACAAACTTGAACTTAATCTTCAAACATGCAACACCACTTCCAAACAAAACAACAACAAACAAAGAACAAGAGAACAGCAGATTCCAGAAAGGAAGAGTGCCATGTTTTATAACCTTACAACAGCAACTTCCCCTCCACCTGATCAGAATGGTATCAATCTTGACTGGCGTTGTAACCAGCCCATAACAGAACCCTGCCTCGGGGTCGTGCCAAGCTGTGTTAGCGATGAGAGGAGCCAACCTATTCGCTAATACTATTATATCGTCACACAACTGAGAACCACGCAAGCACAAGCTCTGTCCCAATAATGGGACTTGACGCTTTTGTTTAAGTTTAAAACGAGATACAGAAATCCGGCTCGCTTAACTCCACGAGAGACCCTCGGAGATTAGCAAATGCAGGGGGTTGTCATCCCTGCAGCCGCCATAGGCTCAATTCGTTTTTTTTTGCCATGCAAAAAAAGAACCACGTATGTCAATTGCCTGTAAACTGTAACATACGTGGTTCTTCCTAGTGCGTGACGTCATCTATTTGAAAATTTTTGGCGCACCGACATTTGTGGTGCGGCTTATGTATGGCCTTTTAACATTAGCGAAGGAGTAAGATAAGAGCTCCTTCGCTGTAAAAATAGGAGTGACTTAGGAGCAACATGTTATTTAGATAAGTTAGAGAGCTTGAATCGGTCTTTCTTTCAGGGCATGTTGTCTGTAATTCGGCTAGGTAGAATGTTATATATAGTCTTTCAAAAATTGCAAGTTATTATTGATTTGTATAGGGGTAAGGAAGGAAATCTCCGTCCAGATGACGTCACCACCCCTAAGTCGGATTCTGTCAAATCGCCGGATGACTCTACCTTCTTATAGGGTCTTCCACCATGCGCCATAAACGATGCAATTGCGCTGGTTGCACGGTATAACTGGAATGTGAATGTTCATGCTGAATGAACCGGACTTTCTACTATTTATAGTAGAACTCTCAAAGTCCCAGAACAATGAGATCTACTGTCCTGACAGTCGATCTCAGACTCACTTCATTGAAAATACACAAGCACCCCGACCCCCACCCCGGGGGATCAATTGTCGAACTAGATAACTGGTATATATTTTTCGTCGGCAATATGGGTGAAACTAAATTATTGAGAATCAAGAGCTGAAACGCAACTGCTAATTTCAAAAATGTAAATGTACATACATGCTGACGTTATTTTTTGTCTAACCGCCACCCATTAATAGGTGACCAGGAGTGCCCCCGCCCTCGATCCCAACGACGCACGACACCTTACGTTAACACCAGAGAACACAAAAGAAAATGTCGCGGCACTCCCAGCTAAGAAATGGAAACAAACATAGAAAAGCATATGAGGAGAGGTAGTTTGGGTGTTAGATGTGGTGATAAAGAGAAGGCGGAATGTAGTCATTGTTGAAAACAGCGAATGACTGCCCCCAACTACGTCCCAGGATATCATACTCACTTATCCTCATCCAGGACAGGATGAGGATGGATTGATTCACTTTGTTAGTAAAGGGGATATCAGTCATACAGGGCGGAGGACAAATTCTGGTCTATTTTCAAGCTTTTCTTGCTGGTACTTTTTGGACCCCACTCAGCTAAGCGTAGCTTGTTACTGAGTAGGGATCCCGAAGTCAGCGCCAATGAATGGGTATATACCTAATGATACCATATAATAATATATCTGGTATTATATATGAGGAAATGATAATGGATCGTCTGTGGATAATATATGACAGAAGAGGTGATTATGATATATAGGACAAATATGAAATCCGATAATATTTCACATTGCCGCCCACACAAAATCAGCGAAACCGTATTCAAAAGGTTATCAATTTTGCCGTGAGAATAGTCTTCAGAAAGAAAAAGTCGGACCGTATAAGTGAACATCGCAAAAAATTGGGATGGATGGATTTCGAGACGCTGACAAAATACAGAGACAGCATGTGCATGTATCAGCTCCTGAACCATCCTGATGCACCGGAGGGTCCAAAAAGGCACATACAGTTCAGGTCTGACATCAGCACTCGCAGCACACGAGCAACATCACACGGCAGTCTACAAACTACCCGGTGCGGACTGAGCGTGACGAAAGCGATGTTTCCAACGAGGGCAGTGGACACATGGGAGGCGCTCTCCATAACTGTGAAAAGGTGTGTCACCAAAGCTTCGTTCAGAAAGCATATTCAATCAGTGTATAGTTAGGTGAGATAGGAACTGGGCTTGATGTAAACAATGATCGTGGCGTACTGTTGGTATTAGGATTCATTTTCATGTTTTTTACCACAAGGGCTTGTCGCTGTATGTCTATCTGTTTATTTCTGTATTTTAGAGTCTAACTTTTAGGCATTCAACTTATGATTTTATCGTGTGCATCGTGTATATGTTTCAGGGGCGGATCCAGGATTTTCTAAGGCAGGGGGCTTCAGGCCTGAGGGCGGCATATTTCCTCGGTGACGGGGGCGGCATGGTGCCTTCCGAGGGCGGCATAATGCCTTCCGAGGGCGGCGATGTACCTTCCGAGGGCGGCATAATGCGTTGTGAGGGCGGCAAGATGTCTTCTGAGGGTGCCAGGGTGCCTTCCAAGAGTGCTACGATGCTGTTGGTAGACGCAAGGGCGCCCTGACGGCCTCCCGAAAACGCTACGGCGCCTTCGGCGCCGGCAAATCCTATACAAAAATGGCGCCGTTTTCTAAGGCAGGGGGCTTCAGCCCCTACGTCCCCCCTGGATCCGCCACTGATATGTTTGTACCTGACGCAACAGCTTAAAAGCCAACGCTGTTGGATGCTGTTGAGATTCGCGAAATAAATAAATAAATAAATTGTTCTTATGCAATGAACATTAAAGGTGATACACTCTGTACCTACCGATACGCAAATTATGTGTATGCGGACAACAAGAGTTGTAACATTGTACTATTCTTGTTAAGTGTTGCATAATATTATTATTGTATGATTGTAATTACGTATATTATTATTACTATGTCAAGCTGACAAGTGTTTCTTACATATTGTAAGAATTAACCAAATGTTTGCGAACAATACTTTGTATAATAGTCTTAGCCAGTTTTGAATATGATGATGATTTTGAATATGATGATGTTTGCGAACAATACTTTGTATAATAGTCTTAGACAGTGATGAATATGATGATGAAGTGAATATTACATCTGCAGTGGTTTTGACGATCAGTATTTCCAAGGACATGATCGCTTAGTAAATTTTCCCAGGAACGAAATAGCCATAGGTAATGATTCTTACTGGCATTTTGACCCCCTAGTACTTCATGGGAAGGAGCATTTTGTCCCCGACCTCACCCATAAAGACCGAACACTTTACCACCCCTGCGCATACTGTTTAATTTGCTGCTGAACATGCACGAACGATTACAATGCTTCTTAAAATAAATAGCATTGTATTGTGCGTTAGATGACAAGAAGCAAAGTCCGATGAGTTTTTTTCCCAATCGTGTCGGACTTCTTTAGCATTTGGCTCCCAAACTATGTTTGCCGTTCTGTATACACCAGTACAATGCAGCGGGTTCCCTGTCCCTCACCGGAGCCGAGACTGAGAGCTGCGGAGGTTGTTCTGTGTGACGTCAGAGGCGGTTTTTCTGTGTGACGTCAGAGAAGGGTCGGCGGTGGCGGCACCACCGCCGGACGCTGTCCGAACAGCGCTGGCAGGAGGAGGCGCCGATTCTTATGCAGCCGGAGAGCCCCCCGGCTGCCGCCCCGACCCCCGACTACTCCCCGAGCCGGCTGGCCGACTGGAGGACGACCGAGGCAGGGCTCACAACCAGACCGGTCAGTCCAAACACTCGACTCTGCAGAGCGGTCAGCCCCAGCTCCGGAGAATAAAGATATGCTGTATTAGTGCTCCAGACTGAAGAGCGGCCAGTCCTTGCTCCAAACTATACTTCTTTGTTTGGTCGTATTTGTCATTATTGTCTTCTGACGTGATCTCCGATTTTCTTCAAATTCGTCTTAAAATAAACCAGAGTTTCTCGTTTAAAGTTCAAATGGAATATCAGACATAATCGGAATTCCTCAAATTTCAGAACCTTTTGACACTACAATTTAGCATCAATCGACTCCAGTTCACCATCAGTTAAATACGATCAACCTTGTGATGACTGTACAAGGTGTGGGACATCACGTGACTGCATTTCGGCCTGGGATGTTTACAATGTTTTCTGCTTTTAGTTGAACACGGCTACGACGCATTTGTATGGTCGCGGAACTAAGCATATTTTCATTATGTTCATGCTGAGATGCCAAATTCGTTCTATTTCACGCTAAGAAGAATAAGATGAGCTATCCATAGAGTCCCAAAAATATATATTATGCTTGTTTTATGTTATTTTTGCGGCTTTCTTTATGGGAAGCTGTAAGCCTCAACTCTAGCTGTGACAAAACTGTCGCAAGTAAACAATCCGACCATTAAGTTTCCATGCGTGGGGCCCCATTCAAAGAAGAATATGCAGACGGAATCATACACAATTTCAAGAATGTAATATTATATTTGTCATATGACATGGTGTTCGATAAATCTTCTTCATTTTATCTAAATACAATCAGTTATGGATTTTAAAATATTTTCTTAGACTAAAATATTGAATTTATCAAATAATGTATTTCATTTCAGTTACGGGCATGTATTGTGCATAGGTGTGCTACTTGCCTTGAGATGTTCTTCTTCGGTTTAGATCCCCTACTTTTGGTGCCCATTTAGATCACATGACTGATTGCCCCAACTGATCTATATGAGCCTTGGACTGTGGCGGCAGATGGAGAGTTTGGAGCAGTTTGTGATGGAACCGGCAGCCCAGGGCGTGCTGGTCAAATGTCGC
This sequence comes from Chirona hameri, assembly GCA_036785665.1. NCBI lineage: Eukaryota > Metazoa > Arthropoda > Thecostraca > Balanomorpha > Balanidae > Chirona > Chirona hameri. The sequence goes on from JAXIVJ010015080.1 coordinate 27,398, forward strand.
GCCACTCGCGATCGCCGCGGCATGGACAGAGGCTTCTACCCCACCTACTTCCTGCATATGGAGAAAGACGACGGTAAAAAGGCAGGTATTGCGGCCGGACCATCTGCCTAGCTCAGAACTAGTGATCTGGTATTGTACCAGGGGCGTCGTCACCGGGGGAGGAGGGGGGGGGGCATCCCCCCTTCCCCAGGATCACTCCGGCCGGAGTCAGCCCCCCCCCCTCCAGATTCGCAGGATTTTAACATTAGTCCTATGGCGCTGCCCCCCCCCCCCCCCCAACCCCCTGACTGGCTCCCCCAAACCCCTGACTGGCCCCCCATTCAAAATTGTGTGGCGACGCCACTGTATTGTACAGAAATCAGCAATAGCATTATACAGTTTGGTGTTTGTTTGATGAGATCATCATTTCTCTGTGCAGATATTAAATCAGTCAATTTTATTATGGGATGGATATACGTAAGCAAGTCAGAAAGTTATGTTGAAAAGCTTCTTATAAAGTTATATTATTGGTCTTTTAGTTCTTTAGATTGGATCCGTTAAATGGATCCGATCCAAATCGTAGCATTGTTGATAGAGTTCAAACTTAAATCGCTCTGTGATGGGCATACATGTGATAAAGTCGCTTTAAAGATCAGAACCTCGATTCTTGTGGTATGAATTTTAAGCGTTGATGTTTGCAGGTATTTCTTTTAGCAGGAAGAAAGCGTAAGAAAAGTGCAACCAGTAACTATCTTATATCAACGGACCCGACCGACTTATCAAGAGGAACCGAAGCATTTGTTGGTGGGTATTATTCAAACTTCCTTATGTTTTCAGCAATATGTTAATAATGCTGTTAAGTCCAATCACTGTATCATAGCACCATAACTAAGAGAAAAGAAACATAGTTGTTGCCGCCTTTTTAGTTAAGAAATCGAGCGAAAACAAAAAGGGAAAAAGGGATTACCTGATTCCTCCAATGTAGACTCAAATCATTTCTAAATGAATGTCTAATTGTGTACCGACGGTCCGACGAGCAGGAGTTCTAATCAGGCGCAGGAGTTCTAATCAGGCGCAGGGGTTCTAATCAGGCGCAGGAGTTCTAATCAGGCGCAGGAGTTCTAATCAGGCGCAGGAGTTCTAATCAGGCGCAGGAGTTCTAATCAGGCGCAGGAGTTCTAATCAGGTGCAGGAGTTCTAATCAGGCGCAGGAGTTCTAATCAGGCGCAGGAGTTCTAATCAGACGCAGGAGTTCTAATCAGGCACAGGAGTTCTAATCAGGCGCAGGAGTTCAAATCAGGTGCAGGAGTTATAATCAGGCGCCGGGATTCTAATCAGGAGCAGGGGTTCTAATCAGGCGCAGGGGTTCTAATCAGGAGCAGGAGTTCTAATCAGGCGCAGTAGTTCTAATCAGGCGCAGGGGTTCTAATCAGGCGCAGGAGTTCTAATCAGGCACAGCAGTTCTAATCAGTCGCAGGAGTTATAATCAGGCGCAGGAGTTCTAATCAGGCGCAGGAGTTCTAATCAGGCGCAGGGATTCTAATCAGGCGCAGGAGTTCTAATCAGGCGCAGGAGTTCTAATCAGGCGCAGGAGTTCTAATCAGGTGCAGGAGTTCTAATCAGGCGCAGGAGTTCTAATCAGGCGCAGGAGTTCTAATCAGACGCAGGAGTTCTAATCAGGCACAGGAGTTCTAATCAGGCGCAGGAGTTCAAATCAGGTGCAGGAGTTATAATCAGGCGCCGGGATTCTAATCAGGAGCAGGGGTTCTAATCAGGCGCAGGGGTTCTAATCAGGAGCAGGAGTTCTAATCAGGCGCAGTAGTTCTAATCAGGCGCAGGGGTTCTAATCAGGCGCAGGAGTTCTAATCAGGCGCAGCAGTTCTAATCAGTCGCAGGAGTTATAATCAGGCGCAGGAGTTCTAATCAGGCGCAGGAGTTCTAATCAGTCGCAGGAGTTCTAATCAGGCGCAGGGGTTCTAATCAGACGCAGGAGTTCTAATCAGGCACAGGAGTTCTAATCAGGCGCAGGAGTTCTAATCAGGCGCAGGGGTTCTAATCAGGCGCAGGGGTTCTAATCAGGCGCAGGAGTTATAATCAGGCACAGGAGTTCTAATCAGACGCAGGAGTTCTAATCAGGCACAGGAGTTATAATCAGGCGCAGGAGTTCTAATCAGTCGCAGGGGTTCTAATCAGGCGCAGGAGTTATAATCAGGCGCAGGAGTTCTAATCAGGCGCAGGAGTTCTAATCAGGAGCAGGGGTTCTAATCAGGCGCAGGAGTTCTAATCAGGCGCAGGGGTTCTAATCAGGCGCAGGGGTTCTAATCAGGCGCAGTAGTTCTAATCAGGAATGTCAACACGCTCGTCATTGGGTGTGCTCTTTTTCGTTCGAGTACGCTTATGGGTTGCCATCGAAGGGGCCCTAAATGCATAAGGCGCCCAGTGCTAGCTTATCATGTATTGATTGTATGATGGTGACAGCTTATCATGTATTGATTGTATTATGTTGACAGCTTATCATGTATGTATTGTATTGTGTTGACAGCTTATCACCTGTATGTATTGTATTATGTTGACAGCTTATCACCTGTATGCATTGTATTATGTTGACAACTGTTCCTGTATGTATTGTATTATGCTGACAGCTTATCACCTGTATGTATTGTATTATGTTGACAGCTTATCACCTGTATGTATTGTATTCTGTTGACAGGCAAGGTGCGCGCGAACCTCGTGGGGACTCAGTTCACCGTGTATGACAGCGGAGTGTCGCCCAAGTCTCCACACCTGGGCCGCCCTCTGCACTGCGCACGGCAGGAGGTGGCCGGCATCTGCTATGTGAGTTCTGGTGATGAACGGGGCGCTATACTGTAGGGGACAACGGCTGGGGCTGCAGATCTGTCTTAATCAGCAACCCATCGGCCATCGCCAGTTAAATTGAGGCGTCCATACGAAATGGCAAACGATTCATTACAAATCAGTTACTAATAAGTCAAGAGTGTGATGGGTTTCCGTGGTCCACAGGAGACGAATGTGATGGGTTTCCCTGGTCCACAGGAGACGAATGTGATGGGTTTCCGTGGTCCACGGAAAATGACGGTCATTGTACCGGCTATGACGGTAGACCACAACAGGATACAGCTGCCCGCCTCCAGTCCCGCTGGCACTCTCCTCGGTAGGTAGCGCAGAAATGACCGGCCTTATTTATTTTTGCTTTCTTTATTTATTATTAAAATGTCATTTAACGGAGCGTTTTGTGTGAGTCACCGAATAACCTATCGAGCCAATTGTTACACTACAGAATCGGCATTTGAATTGACTTGAAGTGCACAGTTTAACATTTGGAAGTATGTTTGTGAGAGAGACATGCAAATATTTGCGACGCTGTTTATTGGAGTTCTTTTCCTTTGTCAATGCAAGCTGCAATACATATTTCCTGTCATGGACAATGCGCTGGGCAGATGTTTTTGATATTCTGTTAAAGCAGCCGTTCTCAAATACGGGGTAATTACCCCACTAAGGGGTAACGAAGCCACCGGGCGGGGTAATAGCGATGAGCTAGGTGAGTAATTATACCCGATTTGATTGACGATGGCAGACAATGCACATTGCACATCCATCGATCCCAGTGTGTGTTTCTCTGCGCAGACCAGTATTATCGCAGAGTATCGAAAGTAAGTCCTGCATAATGCTGGTCAGCCGCCTTCGCGGCAGAGTTAACACGTTTGAGGGGAAATGTATGTTGTGTAGCACCTTCGCGGAATGCAGTCCAATGTATGTAGCTTATATTTCAGTCGAGTATTGAGTCATTCTGGTCGCCAAAAGGGACGGTGCTAACTGCTATTGGCGCTGAGAGCCCGCTTCTTAGAACACGAGCAACCGCACCTATCAACTTAAAGTTCTGCCCCTAGATGGCACGAGTAGTACACGCCTGCCCGAAGTTATGCTGTACCGCCTTGGTTGAAGCAAGGACTGCGGCTGCGTAATGGGGGAGGGGCGGGAACGAGTCATTCAAGTCGTCAAAAGGTGGTAACTATACTGTGAACCACAGTTGTAAATGTTAGCGCAAATTCATACAGAAACTACGCAGCCTGTCCAGTCCTGGCTCCCGTCTCGGCCAGGCCGGCTCCAGTCCCGGCTCCCGTCTCGGCCAGGCCGGCTCCAGCGCTCACCATCGACTTTCCTCTTAGGTCGGCAGCCAGCGGCGGCGCTGGAGGTTGCAGCTCAGATCGATACGGCGAGCTGTATCAGGCCTTGCTGCAGCTCCGTTCTACCCCCCCCCCCCCTCCCCGTCCAGCCCGCTCCCGAGCCCAGCCATCGCACCGGCGCGGGATTGTCTGGTATCGGAGCATTGGCAGGCCAGGCGGCACCGCTGAGCGAATATGTGGCGTGGTTCTGACTGCGGGTGCCTGCTCCAGAGCGGCAGCAGAGAACATGAGTGGAGGTACAGCCGCACTTTATCACAGGTGCCGCGCTCGTGAGCCTCATAGTTCAGCTTTTTTGACTATCGTGTTGGTATCACTGGCGGATCCGGGGGGGGGGGCATCAGGGGCAAATGCCCCCCACAGGAATCTCGGGGGGGGGGGGGGGGGGAATACAAGTATCCCCCACCCCTACGCGCGTTCCTTGCCCTGTGAAAAACAATGATCTTAGGAGAAAACTGGGGAAGTTAACAATTTGAGGGGAAAGTTAACAATTTATCGTAAAAATTGCCTTTGCAGCAGTCCAAATCCAGCTATCCACAGTCAAAAACTGGAAAATTTCGCGCCGCTTCGCGGGATGACACACGTTTCGCAATTGCTTATGGAAATTTGGAAAATGGGGAAAATGAATCCCATTAAAGAAAATAGTTCACCTTCAACATTAGTTTTAAACTGAGATAGCAGTTTTGTAGCCCCTGTTGGGAAACCCCTATCTGCAAGTTTTCTTGACTGAAAAGACTCCAGACGAATATATTTGAGTTTTTGGCGAAGGAATGCGGTGCTGGCGAAAGAATGTTGTACTGGTTCTAGCCCGGGCAGAGGCTATACCATCAGCCAATCAGCTTGCAGCTGGTGCTAGCAAGCGAATCGCCGGCCGCACATCTCCCAATGCGAGTCTATCTTTACGCGAATACTTTCGAATATGATAGGCTGAACTATTTTTTTACATTCGCGTGACGTCAGGACTCTGACTTGGAGAGTATGCATATAGTTTTGATAAACAATGAAAATGTACGGCCTTTTGTCCTGAATCGGCGCGATATAAGGCCATTTTGTGACAATATAAAAATAAATTGTATTAAA
>JAXIVJ010015081.1:0-32650 GCA_036785665.1 Chirona hameri
ATATATATATATATATATATATATATATATATATATATATATATATATATATATATATATATATATATATATATATATATATATATAATAATCATAATAATAATCCGATGAAAACTCACGTTACAAGGATGGCAAATGCAGTATGACAGGTATGGCATGGGCTATGCCAACTTTTGGGAGCTGGAGTTAGCAAACTGTCATATCCACTTTGGAACCAGCGACACCAATTTGTAATCAGCTATACCAACTTGGAATATTTTTTAAGCTCAAGACCTGTAACTCTTAAACAAATTGCGCCGCGAAGCGGCGCGAAATTTTTTAGCCTTATGCCCTGGATATGCGTTCTCATCAATGCCTCGCATTGCGTATGGTGCGGTCCTCTAAAATTGCTATATTGTGCGCTTAAAAGTGCGGTAAAAAGTGTTAAAGTGAACTATTTTGCCCAATGATATAGGAAAGTAGCAACATAACACATAAATGCGCCGAGAAACGGGGTGATTTTTTCCTAACCTTAATTGAATATGTAGTTAAATTGCGCCGCGGAGGAGCGCGAAAATAGGGGGGCGGAGGGGCGAAAAAAACACAGAAAAAAACACATAAATGCGCCGCGGAGGGGCGCGAAAAAAACAGGGGGGGGGGGGGCGGCCGCCCCCGCCGCCCCCCACCCTTGGCTACGTGCCTGTCCAGAGGTCAAAAAGAAATATTTTTTTTTTCAAAATCGTTTTTTGCTATTAACTTTTTACTTAATAAAGATAACGGAAAACAGTTTACGCCATTGTGTTTATCTTGTCAAGGCGCTTTGAATGATATATATGGTGATCTTGTTAAGTCAACTTAACAATTTGACCTAAGGTCAAGGTCAAGTGGTGACCCAAGTAGGGCATGTTGCATATGGGAAGAGGTGTCTCGACGAGACAAACACATTGATGTCTGTTTTACTTCTCTATCTTTATTATGTCGAGAGTTATTGACAAAAAAAGTGATGGTGACCTCGCATGACCTCAAATGACCCAATAGGGGTCACTGAACAAAACTTACACTTGGATCATCAAGAATATCCTATAATAACATGATCCAGAAGTAATTGGACTAGTACCATGCATATCCTTGAAATAGGAAGCATTTGTATATTTCCCCATTGACTTATTATGGGGAGGTTTAGAAATTGACCTGACCTTAGGTCACCGATATCAAAATTCCGAGTTGTACGAATTGTAAGTACTGATGCCCTCATGACATCCTGTAAGTTTCAACCCGATCGGTGAAAAACTCTGGCTTTGGCACAACTGCAAACATTTTTTTTTTCGCTATCTTTGAAAAACCTGAGGGGGGGGGGGGCGGAAATCAACCCTGCAGTGCGCGGGTTAATTTCAATGCCAAGCCATCACAATGGCTATCTCAACTCAAATATAATGTTAAGGTGGGATGGTCCCTTTAACCTAAGGTCACCTAAATTTCAGCAAATGTAGATCATTATAGAACCTACCCACCCTCTAAGTTTGATCGTTCTAGCTCTCATACTTTCGGAGATCTCAGGGGGAGGACAAAAGTGCCCCCCCCCCCCCTCTCCACTGCGTGTTAGTGGCATACCCCTCCCCAGTACGCGTGTTAAAGGCGTACAAATACCAGAGCCTGACAGAAGTCGCAGCGCGAAGTGAACACGGTATTCCAAGGATTATTAGGTAACTACTTCGTATCGCTATCAATTCCACGTGCCAGAGCTTGGATGCCATGGTCCCATCCTCAAAGAAATTCCATTTGTTTCTTTCTATGATTTGGCTCCGTAGTGTGCAATATTGATAATGACCGATACAGGATGGTAACGCTCCCGTGTCCCGAATCACCCAATCGGGTCTCTCTTCTCGCAGCCGGACCATCACGAGACACCACGAGGCATCATGAGGAACGAGGCTGGACCATACTTTAAACCCACCTACAGCGCAGCAGTGACATAAAACTTCAAAATGTATTATCCAAAACTTCTAAAAACACATATGGCACACATTTGTTACACACGGCAAAATTACAAGCTCATGGGCTCCTTAATTATTGGTGCGGGGCTCCCTCCGTAGCATACTCCGTCCTCACAGCAGGCAGCCTCGGTGACAACATAAACAAGTCTACGATATGCATAAAATACAATCACTACAATGCCACTTCTTATTTGTGCACGGAGTGTAGCGGTACCCGTCAATTACATTGGCACAGACTACGGCCCCAACTTTGTTCACTAATTCGAGGCACATGTACAATTTGCTTAACCACTATTCGTGTTACTAAACGGGGACGGCAACATAAAGGTGACGCATAGCCTCTGTTACATCACTTAGTGGAATGTTAGTAGATCACGTAAGAGGAGAAAAATCACACGATATCCACCATCACCAAGCAAGTTATAAAGAGCAACAGAAAGCGGGACAGTAAACAGGTGAACGAAAACCGACAACCCAATATACATAGTCCACCACCATTTGGTCGTTCCCAGTGCCGCGGTTCACCACACGACCATTAAAATAGTATTAAAATACGCGCATCTACGACAGTTCAGCAATTGCACATCGCCGAAACGATCAAACACCACCGTTCACACTGATACCGCGGTCCAGAAGTCACGCCCACTAGCGCCATCTATACCACGACCAGCAGCGCCATCTGTAGCCCACCACCGTCGCGCTCGCGATCAGTGCGCAATGCAGCATCCACTACGTTGTACACGAGCGCCAGACCGCTTAATCGCCGTGCACTGCATAACTACCTTTCTCCACGGCTTCTCCGAAAGCCCTGCCCGCCCAGTCCGTTCGGGACGGGTCGGACAGGGCCTCCACCACCCGGCCCGCCCTAGATGGGCTTGTATAGCAGGGTAGTGACGTACTTCTTGCGGTAGCGGTGCGTGGCGCTCAGCACCATGACGCCATCCTTGATGCTCAGCGCGTACAGATGGTTGAGCATGACGTGGTTGGGCGCCGGAAGCAGCGTGGGCTCCATCGACCCGGGCGTGTCCTTGTTGAGGATCACCTCGAGCAGATGCGGCGGCAGCGCCGGCGGGTGGCTGGGCTGCTGCGGCGCCCACGGCTTCGGCTGCGGCACCTCCTGGGCGTACTTGCCAGGCGGGGAGCCCGACATGTCGCCGCCCGCCGACACGGTCTCCATGTTGAGCGCATCGCAGGCGGTGAAGTCAGCCAGGTTCACGGTGATGTAGTTGCGCTTGTCTCCATCGGTGACTGTCGTGGGCTCGTTCGAGTCCACCGTCCACTCCCCGTCGATCAGAAACTTGTACTCATGCCTGCCCTCCGGCAGATTCACAATACTCATGTGCTCTGCATCCGTATTACTCTCACTCCTGGCCATCGGCGCGGGCTTCCAGCCGGTGAAGCTGCCGCACAGCTGCACGCTCCTGCCGCCCTTCTTCCACTGGATGACGACCGGCAGGCGGCGCGCCTGCGGGCCCTCTGCCGGCGGGTCGGGGGTGGAGCGCGGCACCGAGATGGGCACCGAGCGCTGCGTCATCAGTGGCGGGTGGTGCGGCGGCACGATGGCTTCGATGCCGCTGAAGCGCCGGCCGCCGTGCGGCGCCACCAGCGGGTTGCCGTCCTGGGTGGCCGACGAGTGACGGCGCCGGTCATGGTCCCATCTGACGGCCGCCGAACGACAGGAGACGTCAGGAACGCACTCATACGGAATGTGAAAACAGGAGTACATGCGACCAAAGTTGGGGGGTCGATGCGGTGTGTGATGCTGTACAGAGCAGGTAGATGGTAATAAAGATGAGCCGGCAAGCTCGGGATTAACATGCGAGCGATACAAGTGCAAAACAAGCCAGGGAACCTGATTGGTACCAACTCAAACGACACAGTGCTATACTTCAAATGACTAGCAGCACACAAACATCGGTCACTCGGTACTCACACAAACGGCGAGTCGGATAGCAGCACACAAACATCGGTCACTCGGTACTCACACAAACATCGGTCACTCGGTACTCACACAAACATCGGTCACTCGGTACTCACACAAACATCGGTCACTCGGTACTCACACAAACATCGGTCACTCGGTACTCACACAAACATCGGTCACTCGGTACTCACACAAACATCGGTCACTCGGTACTCACACAAACATCGGTCACTCGGTACTCACACAAACATAGGTCACTCGGTACTCACACAAACATCGGTCACTCGGCACTCACACAAACATCGGTCACTCGGTACTCACACAAACATCGGTCACTCGGTACTCACACAAGCATCGGTCACTCGGCACTCACACAAACATCGGTGACTCGGTACTCACACAAACATCGGTCACTCGGTACTCACACAAACATCGGTCACTCGGTACTCACACAAACGGTGAGTCGGCGGACCGGCCCACGGGAGAGGCCGACCCGCTGGCGTTGTCGTCCGAGCGGTGACGCTCCCTGTTCTGCACGTTACCCATCCTGCTGCTCTGTTTAAATTACCTGCAATATACAGGGGACTTATAGTTAAGATAAGAACATGTAGCTCGGTCAGAAGGGAGTCTAACTTTAGATTGGTATTTACAACACTGGCAAAAATGTTGGAATGGCTTTCACACTGGATATTTCCCTTCTATCGAGACGAAATATAGCTGGGGACAATGGTAACAAACAGAATAGAAAATGTCAGGACATGGAGATGACGGTAGAATAATCTCCATATTATGCCATGGGCACATGACATATACATACATACATGGCAAGTTTGTCACCATTTTTTTTTTAAAGTTCAAAATAAACAATTGATTGTTGCATGAAACCAGGCTTTGTTTTTACAAGGTATTGATTTCAGTAATGCATTAGCCGAGTCATTATCTATGTTTCATTTGTGAATATGTATTGGAAGTTGGAACTACTTCAAGATATATTATAGTTTGTTTACTTATGACATTCATATACTGATGTGTTATGATCAGGGCTGCGGAGTCGATCAGTATGCAGGTGACTCCGACTCCGGCTCCGATTCCGACCCTCCCGAGTCGACTCCGACTCCGACTCCTAGATCGACTCCGACCTTTGACCCGCGCCCCGGGTGGGCCTCTAAGACAACTTCGCCCCGGTGTGGGGGGGGGGGGGCAAAACGACCCCTCACTAACTTGAAAATTAAAAGGGCTAGGAAGACACGGAAAAGGTGCTCGAAAGCTCTTAACGAGACCCATGGAAGCCATTTCGGTCATTTTTTTTTTTGGGGGGGGGGACTCAGGTCAATATTGAATCACCAGAAGTTATCAAATGTAAACATTTCCAGAAACTCCCGAATATCTCGGGAACTGTGATAGCTAGGAGGAAGCAAAACACAATAGAAAACTATTGAAAATGATATCGCCATCGGTGCCCTTAAATTTTCGCTTATGCTAATAGTTTAGGCTCCAGAGGTCACGAAAGGTCACGCTGACGTTTTCTTCCAGAAAGTTGTTCGTGGATAACTAACTAACGAAGATGGAACAATAACTTTAACGCCATCGTGTTTGTCTCGTCAAGGCGCTTCGAACCCTCATTCACGATGGGTCAAGTTCAAAACTTGACCCCTGGTCCAGCTCGTCATTTGGTGACCCATATAGGTCATGCTGCATATGGGGAGACGCGTCTCGACGAGACAAACACAGTGGCGTCAGTCGCTTGTCTATCTCTATTCCATCATGAGTTACCGGCAACACAGTGTTGGTGACCTCAGGTGACATCAGCTGACATTGCAAGGGTCACTGAGCAACAATTGCACCTGGGTCATCATGAATGAGCCAAAATAACATGGTCCTTGAACGAATTGGCCTGATCTAATGCATTTTCTCTGAATAGGAAGCGTTTGTATATTTTCTCATTGACTTATAATGGGAAGTCACGAAATTGATCTGACCTTAGGTCACCGATATAACCATCGATATATACGATTTGTAGGCACTATGTCCTGATTACATCCTTTGAGTTTCGAACCATTCGGTAAAAATGTGTAGTTTGGCACGACCACAAACATTTTTTTGGAGGTAAGGTCACTTTACTTGACCTATTGACTTGCATGAGATGACCAGAGGTGAAAAATCTCACACAATGTGGGAAATTTGTGTCCCAACAGCTATGCTAAATGCAGCGCCGCTGCGCGCTGCCGTTTTCCCGATATTCTCGAAAACCTCACTGGGGTCAAAAGGAGTTATTTTGTTATGTCTTGGTATGTTCTTACCATGATACAAAAATAATCTTCAAAAAATTCGAAAATTTATCCTACCGGGTTTTGTGATTTGTAAACCATTGCAAACGCCGTTTCGGCGTTGAAGTCTCCCGTGTCAGTCGTGTCTTCCACACGGCCTACTGCAAACACCCGCACACGGCCGAGTGGTACAAGTACAACGACTCACGGGTGCGTCTGGTCAATCAGCGCAGTGTCACCAGCTGCGGGGCATACGTGCTCTTCTTCGAGCTGGCCGGCACTTCCCACATTGAGGCAGTCTGCCCATCGGACACCGTCTAGTCCGCCTAGATTCTCTGGGCGGGGTCGCCACCGGACCGCTGTTTGCGCCGGCCCGAGGGTTGTAGTGTATTATCACCCATTAATGTGTACACAAATCGCTTGTCGGATTGTCATTGTTGCTTTATATAAAAAAAAATCTTCAGTCTCCCGTTGTAAACGTATTGGTGTTATCGTCCGGTAAAACACTTCTGATATTGCTATTGTTCTTCGTCATTATACGAAAAGGTGCAGTGGGTGCAGTGGGATCGGAAAGTGCAGTGGGTGACTTAAAGATTACATTTAAGTTCTTTTAGGGTTTATAAAAGTGTAGGCAAGGTTATTTGGCAGTCATACGGGCTTAAGTGGTGGGTTTTGGTGGCACTTTTTTGCACTTAGGCCTAAGCGCCTATAAGCGCCTAATTTAGGATATTTTAGCACAGTAACCGGCGTAAATTGAACACGATATTAAATAGGAACTCCTTTAGATTGGAACTTGTTCAATGTTGACAGTTGCATTGTCGCCTAGCGCAACATCGAGCGATGTCTTGGGAGAAAAATCGTTTTCCTTGGGTGATTCTATGAGTTCCTGATGACCTAGAAGCAGACTTGATTGATATGATGCTGTTTCAGGCAAGGTTAGTTAGAAATGCATAATATCTGACTCTTAACAGAATATGAAGTTAGAATTACCCTATAATGGATTTGGCTTTCGTTTCTAAGGCATTTCCCCTTACTCAAGGAATTCAAAATGTGTAACATATTTTAATGTAAGTGATAGCTAAACAATATTTTTGAAACTTAAATTCATATTAACTGCAAGCTTAATTCAATTTTCAGCATGAATACTACCAAGCGCCTGAACAATGAGGTAATTAGTAATCCGCCCCTGTAGCTCAGTAGGGAGAGCGCTGGACTTCTGACCTCACCAGTCACCAGGTAGTGGCAGCCCGGGTTTGAGTCGCTTCAGCGCTCGCTATTTGCTCCCGACTGGGATGGCCTGTGGCCGGTTGCAGCAGTCGCAGTCAAGGTCAGGTGACGTCAGAGGGCGGGGCGGACCGTGTCCAGGTATGTTGGGCACGTAAAACTCTTGCTTCTAAATTCTGCTGGACGCCAGGAATTGCTTGATCGGGTGGTGGGGTCAGGGCCTGCGCAACAAGCTATGCTTAGTGCGGGGTCTGACCTCGTAAATCCATCCATTCAAAAACATTCACTCACTTTTTTTTTTTAAATTGTCATAATTCTAAAACTGACACGGTGCAAATAATTGAGTGCTATCAAGTGCCATGTATTTCATAAGTACCTACCTCTCTATCTGATCTGCCAAGCCACATAAAAAGCAAGCCATTTCAGAATTTGGATATATCTGTACAATGTCAATGTGTACATACAATGGGTCAGTTCAATAACTAAACTCAAAATTGTGTTTTAGTTTGGTAAATAGGACAATCCAGGCTGTTCATATCAATAACATGGCTTGTGAAAACATGGGCAGGTAATGCTCAGGGATCATAGTACATACACCCTATTTCACACTTGGTTTCACTCACTTCACAGTTCACATACATTCAATCAAACAAGGGAATTTTGAGCCAGGGTAAGTAACTGTTATGTTATGTTGACACATCAAAACACTGGACTTTTATGTTATTGGCACTCTTTAGTCAGTATCATCTGCATTGCAAATAGCATGACATGTCAGTTTTGTTATGTGTCAGTCATTATGGTTGTTTATCCTAACAAAGCTGCATGAATAAACACATCAGCATTCATTATACATCAACATAGTCGGTAATAGTTCACTACCTAATTCATGCCCCCAGTTGGTGGCTTTGAGGGCCCTAATAGAAGAAGAGAGTATTATTATGAAAGGCAGAAAAGTATACCAGTAATACCAAAACTATGTCACCGAGTCCAAAAACAATACATAATCAAACCTGACCTAAACTTTCCAGCAATTACAGTTGCTGGGGACCCACGTTTAGAATGATCCGCTCGCATTCACTTGCAGCGCTGCAGCCCCAAAGGGGGGGGGGGGCTGTCGCCCCCGACCCCCCCAGACTATCTTGTAGAGTCTATGGGTCTGTTCCATTGGCTCCTCTAACCTCCTCTAACCTCCTCAAAGCTCCTCCAAATTAATATTATCGTTACCGTGGCTCATCCAAACTCCTCTAAGCTCCTCCAAGCTCGCCTCAAACCTCCTCCGAACTCCTCCGAAATGAAAGGTGGTTTTTCGGAGGAGGCTGGAGGAGGATATTGTAGACATTAGTGGCGCGGTTCATTCATTTGTAATTCCGACGCCAGATTTGTTGTTACACATAAGAGAAAGAGAGTGAGGACTGAATGTGAAGTTGAAGTGGTGCGAATAGTATTTTTTCTTCTCATTTTCACCATGGGTACTTACAAATTGGATATCAAAATTCAAAATTGGGTATTTCATATTTGTTGTGGATCTGGGCATCAGCACTGCCTACTTGACATGCTCGCAAACAGCTGATACCTCATCCGAAATCGTTCCCGTGGCGACGTAAATCAGTGCTCCTTCAACCTCCTCTAAACTAATCAAGGGCGTAGGCAAGGAGGGGGGGGGGGTGGGGGGGGGCACCGCGACATGGCGGCCGAGCGAGGGCACCCTGGGGCCGAAGGCCCCAGTGTTTTTCATGGTGTCGGGCGCCCGCGAAACGCTTTACTTCGCATAAAAGATCGCCCACGAACCGATACAAAATCGTAACACGAATAAATAACAGCACTTGCTTGTCCGTTAAAGGCATGTATATGTAAAAACGTAGAAAGGGGCCTCAGCCAGTGTGGATAGGGCCCTCTACCAGCTTTTAAAGGGTCCTACCGATCTGCAGAGGGCCCCTGTCGGCATTTAGAGGGCCCCTTCCAGTTGTAGAGGGCCCTCTGCCGGCTTTTATAGGGCCCTGTCGATCTGGAGAGGGCCCTCTGCTGGTCTGGAGAGGGCCCTGCCGGTCGTAGATCGCCCTGCCAATCTGTGGAGGGCCTCTGTCGACATTTAGAGGGCCCTGCCGACCTGAAGAGAGCCCTCTTCCAGGCTTAAGAGGCCCTGTCGATCTGCAGTGTCCCAGGCAATCTGTAAAGGGCCCTCTGTTGGCCTTTAGAGGACCCTCTGCCCGCCTTTAGAGGGCCCTCTGCCCGCCTTTAGAGGGCCTTTCCAGCATGTAGAGGGCCTCCCGATCGGCAGAGGACCCCTGTCGGCATTTAGATGGCCCCTTCCAGTTGTAGAGGGCCCTGTCAATATGTAGAGGGTCCCTGCCAATCTGTAGAGGGTCCCTGCCAATCTGTAGAGGGTCCCTGCCAATCTGTAGAGGGTCCCTGCCAATCTGGAGGGGGCCCTCTGCCGGTCTTTAGAGGGCCCTGTCGACCAGTATGGGGCCCTCTTCCAGCCTTTAGGGGCCCTGTCGATCTGCAGAGTGCCCAGACAATCTATAGAGGGCCCTCTGCCAGCTTTTAGAGGGCCCTGCCGATCTGTAGAGGGCCTCTTCCCGCATTTAGAGGGCCCTTCCATCATGTAGAGGGCCTGCCGATCTGCAGAGGGCCCCCTGTCGGCATTTAGATGGCCCCTTCCGGTTGTAGAGGGCCCTCTTCCGGCCTTTATAGGGCCCTGCCAATCTGTAGAGGGTCCCTGCCGATCTGGAGAGGGCCCTCTGCCGGTCTTTAGAGGGCCCTGCCGATCGGTAGATCGCCCTGCCAATCTGTAGAGGGCCTCTTCCGGCATTTAGAGGGCCCTGCCGACCTGAAGAGGGTCCTCTCCCAGCCTTTAGGGGCCCTATCGTTCTGCAGAGTGCCCTAGGCAATATATAGAGGGCCCTCTGCCGGCCTTTAGAGGGGCCGGCCGGCCTTTAGAGGGCGCTGCCGATCTGTAGATCGCTTTACCAATCTGCAGATGGCCTCTACCGGCATTTAGAGGGCCCCGCCGACCTGTAGACGACACTCTTCCAGTTTTTAGGGGCCCTGTCAATCTACAGAGTGTCCAGCCAATATGTAGTGAGCGTAGAGGGCCCTCTGCCAGCCTTTAGAGGGCCCTGCCGATCTGCAGATGGCCATCTGCCGGCCTTAAGAGGCCCCTGCCGATCTGAAGAGGACTCTCTGTTGGCCTTTAGAGGGTTCTGTGGTGGTTGAGGTAGTCTGCCGGTGGAGTGCCGGTGAGGCTCTCGAAGGAAGACCAGTGAAAGTTCTCATTGTTTTTCAGTGTATGCTAGTCACGTCTGAGAAGAGTACAAGGCTTTGGTAATGTAGGCTTTGACTTTAGACTCGAACTCGGGCTGCCACTACCAGGAAAGGTCAGAAGCCCAGCGCTCTCCCACTGAGCTACAGGGACGGACAAATCGCTCATTTCCGCACTATCAAAGGCATGTTATTGTCATAATTCCTACCCCAGAATCCAGATCACTGCACAATAATTTAGATGGGGCGGAATTAATGCATTGTACTGCAATAGAAGTTGCTGTGAGGATAAATAAAGCTTGGATAATCTGATAACTCCTATATATTACGACTTATCACACATAATATATATATATATATATATATATATATATATATATATATATATATATATATATATATATATATATATATATATATATATACATACATATACATATACATATACATATACATATACATATACATATACATATACATATACATATACACATACACATACACATACACATACACATACACATACACATACACATACACATACACATACACATACACATACACATACACATACACATACACATACACATACACATACACATACACATACACATACACATACACATACACATACACATACACATACACATACACATACACATACACATACACATACACATACACATACACATACACATACACATACACATACACATACACATACACATACACATACACATACACATACACATACACATACACATACACATACACATACACATACACATACACATACACATACACATACACATACACATACACATACACATACACATACACATACACATACACATACACATACACATACACATACACATACACATACACATACACATACACATACACATACACATACACATACACATACACATACACATACACATACACATACACATACACATACACATACACATACACATACACATACACATACACATACACATACACATACACATACACATACACATACACATACACATACACATACACATACACATACACATACACATACACATACACATACACATACACATACACATACACATACACATACACATACACATACACATACACATACACATACACATACACATACACATACACATACACATACACATACACATACACATACACATACACATACACATACACATACACATACACATACACATACACATACACATACACATACACATACACATACACATACACATACACATACACATACACATACACATACACATACACATACACATACACATACACATACACATACACATACACATACACATACACATACACATACACATACACATACACATACACATACACATACACATACACATACACATACACATACACATACACATACACATACACATACACATACACATACACATACACATACACATACACATACACATACACATACACATACACATACACATACACATACACATACACATACACATACACATACACATACACATACACATACACATACACATACACATACACATACACATACACATACACATACATATACATATACATATACATATACATATACATATACATATACATATACATATACATATACATATACATATACATATACATATACATATACATATACATATACATATACATATACATATACATATACATATACATATACATATACATATACATATACATATACATATACATATACATATACATATACATATACATATACATATACATATACATATACATATACATATACATATACATATACATATACATATACATATACATATACATATACATATACATATACATATACATATACATATACATATACATATACATATACATATACATATACATATACATATACATATACATATACATATACATATACATATACATATACATATACATATACATATACATATACATATACATATACATATACATATACATATACATATACATATACATATACATATACATATACATATACATATACATATACATATACATATACATATACATATACATATACATATACATATACATATACATATACATATACATATACATATACATATACATATACATATACATATACATATACATATACATATAGATATATATATATATATATATATATATATATATATATATATATATATATATATATATATATATATATATATATATATATATATATATATATATATATATATATATATATATATATATATATATATATATATATATATATATATATATATATATATATATATATATATATATATATATATATATATATATATATATATATATATATATATATATATATATATATATATATATATATATATATATATATATATATATATATATATATATATATATATATATATATATATATATATATATATATATATATATATATATATATATATATATATATATATATATATATATATATATATATATATATATATATATATATGACTATTCTATTTACGATTTTCATATACAAGAACTCCTAAGTATTTAATGCATGGGTTTCTTGTGATGGGTGTATCATGTAATAACATGTCAAGATCTTGTCACATCACTGATCTTGAATAGATTTGGCAATTTGTCTTTGACACATTTAGTGATAATATATTTACATGAAACAACTCATGATTTGTTAAATTAATTAATTAATCCTTATTTGCAGCTCTTCAACATTTCTAGTTTGATATACATTGCCGGATAACATCAGCAAATAAGTAAAAGGTACCTATTTCTGTTGTATTGCTGATCATTAAAGGGACTGTCCCACCTTTGTGAAAGTTGTCAAATCACACTTAATTGTAAGTCTACATGTCAGGCGAGGTCAGCTGAACATGTTTGTGATTTTTTCCGGATTTTTATCTTGGAAGATATTAAACTTTTAGTTTTAAGCGAAAGTTGGGTTGGTGATGTCATATGATTTTTTCATAATAGGGAAATCCTTTGTGCTGCCAAATGTATGGCACAATTTTGTGTCAACATCTATTGCGCAGAAAAGCAAACCACCCGGTGTCTAGATTGGCTTAGATTGCGAACCACCCAGGGATTGAGAAATGAAGACAAAAATATTTCAAGGCTGACCTTAAAACAAGTTTACTATCATTACCAGTTGGGTAAAGAGACAATGCTATCGGTTTAGAGTCCCTATTCAAATACACAAGGGCCTTATTTTTTACAGATGTCAAAATCAAACTTGAATATCTTTTTGATTAGATCATTGTGGTTGTTTTAACTGCTACCATACTTAATTTCAATGCCAAGCCATCAAAATGGCTATCTCAACTCAAATATAATGTTAAGGTGGGATAGTTCCTTTAATATAGAGAATACATAAAAGAGGACCTAAAATTGAGCCCTGTGGGACACCAATTTTCAGCATTTGTTTCTTAGATGCAACCTCATCTACAACTAAAAACAAAATATTATTGCCATTTTATGCCTCGTTAATATATGACTATCACGTTGTAGAAACCCCTCATATCACAATGCGGTGTATTTTTTTTCAAGAGAATTGCCAAGCAAACTGTATCTAAAGCTTTCTGTAAATCAAGGTGGAGCATGTTATTTCGTTATTTTGTAGATTTTGTAAACTTCATCATACATTTGAACAATCAGCATGTACATACTGTGTTGTTTCCTGAATCGGAATTGAAGATTCAGGATAATATTTGCACTAACCCATGCCCCGCTGGAGGTGGCAGAATCTCCTCTCACTCCCGGATTTTCTCAATAACTTGAAAACAATTATAGATATCGACGTCAATCCTTCAGTACCTTATGCTGCATCAATTCTTTGTGTCATCACATTTCAATGAAAATGGTGATTATTTTGGGAGATGACGTTTTAATCACGTCATGTGATGTAATTTGTGGTGGAGAAACAATACATGCTTGACAAAATCAGAGAAATTCTAGTTTTGACGAAAATTAAAATATGTTGAAAAAAGGAAATGCAAAATATTACAAATGACTCAGATTTGTGAGATTTTGTGTTTTTCACTCCCAAAAATGAAAAATAAACTTGTTTTTAGTTGTAGAAAACTAATTTGTCGTTGTTTTAAAACATACAACATAATACTGATAATACAATAAGTATACAACAAATAATACAACAAATAATACAACTAATACTGATACTTTTTAATGATGTGGGCCCCCCTTGGCTACAAGGGCCCCTCTATCCCATTTGGCCCCTCCCTGGGAGAAATCCTCCCTACGCCCCTAAAAAACTAATCTCATCTTTTTTGGAGGAGTCACTGGAACAGACCCAAAGATAACCCACTTTTCAGTCTGTCATAATATTACCATCAGCTGACTAATCTTCTTCTATTAGGGACCTCAAGAACACCATAGAACTGGGGAGGTGAATTACTGGTGATATTCCGCTTTTGCACACCTTTATATAGGCAAATTGAATATTGTATACTAATTATACATGTCTGATTTTATCAGAACTGCACTCAAAACAGGGACATTATCAGTACTTACCTAACAATAATTATTTGTATCACCTGTCAATAGCCTCAGCCGACCGCCGCAACAACTCCGCCATTACAATGTAAACAATGTGGGTGCAGAAATGTGTCAGATACTGGCTATCATATGACGTCATGTGTATCTGGTCGACCACTAAACCCTATCACGCTCTCACTAAACCTCCATTCCTGGCAGAGCACAGGACTTGTATTTGAGACCGAAGGTCAGCCGTGCAGCGGCCGCTACCATGAGGTGACCTTACTAGATACATATCTGGCACATTTCACACAAAAAACAGCCCACGTTGTTTACACATTTCAGGTGTAATGGCAGAGTCCTTCCGGTCGGCTGAGATGATTGACGGGTGATACAAATAATTATTGCCAGGTAAGCACTGAGAATGTCCCTGTTTTGAGTGCAGTTCTGATGAAATCAAACATGTAGAATTAGTATACAATATTCAATTTTCCTATAAAAAGGTGTGCAAAAGCGGAATACGACCAAATTACTGAACTAATACCAATACCACATAGTCTTGGTCTAGAATCTAAGAGTCCAGACTGTGACAGAGTCCTAGCATTGGTAAATTTGGGTGGACTACGACACCCTATGGATACTATATCCACTCTCTTTCCCGAGTTTTACTGGGAATTTTCCACTCCTTATTTTAAAATGCATTGGATAATTGGAACCCTGATACTGATTAATGGATGCAATAATGGGGACAGCCTGTATAGAGAAAGACAGGTAAGAATTGGAATAGGTACCTAATAACTCATTCTGGTGAGCGGGTAATTGGATATTGATAAAGCTGAGTACATATGTTTTTTTGGTTGAATTTTCCACTCTTTATGCTTATTTTTAGCCAGAATTGTCCACTCCGCACCCCAGCTCCAAAGCAATCCTAGGACCCTGGACTGAGACATACAAATATCATTGTAATTTACATATACATTTTATGTATGCTAAGCAGGATTCTTGTAGCTCATTCCAACAACTATTCATATGCTTTACCTGAAAGGGGGCGTTGGCACAATCACCGTCTATCCCAGCCAATAACAAGGGGTTCTTATTTGCCAATGCACTGCATTTAAGTTAGAAATAGAAGAACATGAACCAATTTTCCAAAGAATAGTATGAGCTACAAGAAATCAAAATGTGTCATTTCACAAACCTTCTTCGTTTTCCCCCGATCCCAAGGCCGTCTTCAGGTAAATTGTAAATTGAAATGCTCTTTTTCCGTGTTGCCGTGCGCTGTGGCCTTGGAAGTGAGAGACGTAAGACACAGAGTACTTATATAATGAGTAGGTTCAAGTTTGGTGACTGCCATGTCTACGTCACGCCTGGTTCAAACTAAAATAAACTAACTATGCTACCATATGACTATTTCTGGTATGCTTTTTGGAATAATTCTCATTTTCTTCTAGAATTTCAACTATATAGTAGGATATGGTAAACAAATCGCCAAATATCTGAAAAGGAAACGAAATATGTGTATTCGAATTAAAATAATATTAAAAGTTCATTGGTACAGCAATTTGATTTGGAATTGGAATTATATGGAAATTGGAAAAATGTCTATAAACACCATTTTAACGATACATCACAATAAGTCAGCTGTAACAGTTTGCATTCAGGTCGGAAATTTCGAAGCACCAGGCCGCCGCCGGGACGGCCGGGCCGTCTCGGCCTGCGGCGGTACAGTCTCTGGCAAGGCGTCGCAGCGGTTCTCACCGGGGAGGGGGCGCAAGTTGTTTGGTAGCCGTGACGTTACCATGGGAGTCGAATCCCGCTCCACAGTGTTAAGGCAATGCAAAGTGACTTGGTAGTTAAAGGAAATAGTTCACTTTCGGGAAAAATTTCAGAACACGATTTTATTATATTTTTTAATAGTTTCTTTTTTTCTTTTTAAAATGGTCCTACATCGCGCCAATTCAGGACAGAAGGTTGTAAATTATTAATTGTATCGTGTGCGTTATTGGTCTGCGCATGCTCCCTGCAGTGCTGGCACAATTCAGACGGTACGGTATATCATATATGCGCCGCATTCCTCCGCCAAGAAGTCAAATATCTTCGGCTGGAGAGTCTTTTCAGTCAAGAAAACAGTCAAGATAAAGATTTCTCAACACGGGCTACAAAACTGCTATCTCAGTTTAAAACTAATGTTGAAGGTGGACTATTTCCTTTAATTTGTTATCTAAGAGAGATGGATACAAGTATTTATGCTCAATGGGAAGCTCGTTTCTTCAAGATTCCTGGAATGGCCTCCGATTTTACCTGAGACACTCCAATCGCCCACAGTTATCGGTCGAGTGGAGGCATGTTCCACCCACACGGCGCGCCGGAGCGAGTAGCCCGCTGTCAAAGGCTGTACACTGCCGCCGCCGCGCCGGGCGCAAGTTGGTGAGAACCGCTGCGACGCCTTGCGAGAGACTGTACCGTCGCGGGGCCGGCCGGCCGTCCCGGCGGCGGCCTGGTGCTTCGAAATTTCCGGCCTGCATGCAAACTCTGTTACTGCTGACTAATTGTGATGTATCGTTAAAATAGTGTTTATATACATTTTTCCAATAAAATTGATGTGCCAATGAACTTTAAATATTATTTTCACTCGAATACGCACAAAATTGTATCAAATATATTTCGTTTTCTTGTTAGATATTTTCCGATGTGATTACCATATCCTGCTAGGTAGTTGAAATTATAGAAGAAAATGAGAACTAATCCAAAAAGCATACCAGAAATAGTTGATGTCGTAACAGTTAGTTTATTGTAGTTTGAACCAGGCGTGACGTAGCCATGGTAGTCGCCAAACTTGAACCTACTCATTGATATAAGTACTCTGGTTCTCACCAGCTTGCGGCCGGCGCGGCGGCAGCGGTGAACAGTCTTTGACAGCGGGCCCCCGCTCCGGCGTGACGCGTGGGCGGAACATGCCTCCACTCGACCGATAATTGTGGACGATGAGAGTGTCTCAGGTAAAATCGGAGGCCATTCCAGGAATCTCGAAGAAACGAGCTTCCCATTGAGAATAAATACTTGCATCCATCTCTCTTAGATAGCAAATTAAAGGGGGGTAACTACCAAGCCACTTTGCATTGCATTACACTGTGGAGCGGGATTCGACTGCCATGGTGACGTCACGGCTACCAAACACTTGCGCCCCCCCCCCGAGTCGCACTCTCTCGCTGGGGCGTATATACATCGGACAACTGGTTTACGCCAGGCGCTCGCTGCGCTGCGGCATTAAAACGTCATTATCCTCCCAAAGTACTAAATGAATTTCAGCGACATTTTGTAGGAAGACGTGTAGTTGATGCAGCATAATGTACTGTAAGCTTCATGTGGATATCTATTATGGTTTTTGAGTTATAGAGAAAATACGGCAGGGGGCAGATTCCAACCCCACCCCGTAATTACTGTAAAAGGTTAGGTCAGGTTCGATTATGTTTATAATAATTGTTCTCTACTACACCCGGAAAACGAACGTCAGTTGTCTACGAGACCCCAAAAACCCCCCATCCTCCGGTAGTGCCGCAGCGCAGCGAGTGCCTGGCGTAAATCAGTTGTCCGATGTATTTACGCCGCGCTGGCCCCGGTGCATATCATATTGCCTAATTACAGATTGCCCAACCAATCAGATTGCCTATAATTACGCATTGCCTACATGCACAGATATGCTAACGGCCATTTGCCCAACGGCTTTTTGCCCAACGACATGTTGCCTAACGGCCTACTGCCCAACGGCTTTCTGCCCAACGGCCTACTGCCCAACGACTTTCTGCCCAACGGCCTTTTGCCCAACGACGTTCTGCCCAACGTACACATTGCCCACAACCATATGTGCTAACGGCTTACTGCCCAACGGCTGTTTGCCCAACGCACGCACTGCCCAACCACGTTCTGCCCAACGGCTTTTTGCCCACCCACGGACTGCCCAAAATCAGTAGACCAAAATCCACCGTGTTCTACCGCATTCTACGCGCCAGCCCACCTGGTGCTGCCATCTGGGAAATCAAGCTTTATTGTAGATGGCAGCACCTTTTCTTTGCAGGCCACTGATAATGGCCTGGCCCTGAACAGTGACCAGGCCTCAGATATCGCGGCACGGCGGCGCCGTCCGGCCGGCTGGAAGTGCCTGTATCCCGAAGTTGGATCTGGGATCCCAGTGGATCCCTCGGCATAAAATGCTTGAAGATCGCATCCTCCTGGATCCCCTCGGCGTAAAATGTTCAGGATCTGGGATCTTTGTGGATCTCTCATCTCAAAATATATCAGGATTTGAGATATTTGTAGATCCCACGACAGTGGCATCGCCACGTGGGGCGGGGGGGGGGGGGGGGGGGGGAGCGGGCAACTCCCCCCACCTCCGATTGGGTACCCCGTGAGTTCGATACAGATCCGACAAGATTTTGATGTCGGACAAAATGGGGGTAGGTTGACCGTGCTTCCAGAGGTTTGCCTCGACACTAAATTTCCGATTTTTACTCCTGGAATTCAACGAATCCCTGGTGCCCCGGCACGATGGTTCCCCTTCATGGCTCAAGGGGGGGGGGGGGGGGGGGGTCACGACTCCGTGACCCCCACCCCTGGATCCGCCACTGGTGTGTTCAAATGCCGCTAAAACTTGCATTGTAACCATTAATTTGTTAATCCCATCAGTACAAATACATTAGGTACAGCTAGGTAATTCAAACGTCAGGTCATATCCTTCGGGGCTATGCTTATATATGATGCAAATAGCATATCATTGCAAGCCTCAGCTGATGCACGCATCGGCGCGACGTCAAACCACGGCCACGTGGAAACAGAGGGGCCGTGACGGCAGATGCCAACATAAGTGGCACTGATGCCAGCGAACAGTGTACTGTTGTCCTCGACCGTCCCAGCGTCCCAACTAATGGGTATACCAGTCGAGGACGCACCGGGTGTGGAACAGGCGCCGCCCCGCAAACGCTAAAACCAACACCGACAGACCAGGTGGCGGCACCTCGCGCAGTGAGGAGGGGGGATGGCGTCTCTGACCGCTGCGTGGGGGATCGGCGGAGGCGCGACGGCGGACGTGCGGCCCGCACGAACTGACGGGGAAAAAGGCGGGGTGTCGTGGGTCTCCTGGTGGCGATCATGACCAGGGACGTGGGAACCGTAGGGGGCGATGGGGCAACTCGCCCCCGCAACTTTGAAGCTGGTGGTGGTGGGGGGGGGGGGGGGGGGGGGGGGGGGGCGACGCCCCCACAGCTTTTGACACGTTCATTCGACTCTGTTAAGAACAAGGGCATTGTCACCAGAGTTTCAACGGCGGCGCGCAGCTCTGCGAAATTTGGCACAGGCTGTTGGGGCATCAATTACCAACACGGTGTGATTTTTTTCCTCGGGTTATCCCAGGTCAGGTCAGGTCAGGTCAGGTCAGGTCACTCAGGTCAAGTCAAGTGACTCCACATCCAAAAAGTTTGCGGTCGTGCCACAGACAAAGTGATGTGACCAAACGGTTTGACACACATGATATCATCAGGTGATAGTACCTACAATTCGTATATCATCGGTGAGGAGTCGGGGTGACCTGAAGGTCAGAGTCTAATTCGTGACCTGCCCATTATAAGTGTCAATGGGACAAATTAAAAAACACGTATAAGTCCATAGGAATGGCTAAATTTGACCATTTTCACCTATCCACCCTCTGGCGATCCGGAACGGTGGGTTGGGGCAGGGTTTGGGGGCCAAATCCCCAAAAAGTTCACACAATTCTGAAACTCATCGGATTTCGCTTAAGGCTGATAGCTGATTATAAACAAACTAGCCTTAGTTAAACAAACTAGCCTTAGTAATTTTTTCTTTCTTATATATCAGAAAATGTGTCAATTTTTCGCCGATTCAGGCTGAAGGCGGTGTCCGCTCCCTCCCCCCCCCCCTTGGGTCCGCCAGTGGATCCACTACTCTTGTCCCAAATGCAAAGCCCCATGTCACATTTCTGTTCTTTTACCTCTACGAGCTCATGTGACAGCTCATGTGACCGCCTAGATCATGTACGAGTATGATTCAGAAATCAGAGCTATGGGGTTTTCCAATTGTCTTCGACTTGTCGAGACAAATCAATTGATGTAAGAGTTGAACCTTGACCTGACCTTTGCCCTGACCTCAGGTCAGGTCAAATTTGTGGACATGACCTAACTAGGTCACCCAATATATCATTCGATACGTCTCGACGAGAAAAACACAATGGTGAAATATGTTTTCCCTTATCGCGCTTCTGTCAAAAGTTATTCCTTAAAACCAATTCTCGGCATTTTTGTTTAGAATATTTCAAATTCAGTGGCTTCTGATGACCTAACTATTGATCTTAGGTCAATTCTGAATGAACCTTAGTTACAGCAAATTCAATTATCTTTCGAACACTTTTTTTCCGCGCGTCGCTAGCTCTTTTATTATCGAGATATACATCTCGATAATAAAAGAGCTAGCGACGCGCGGAAAAAAAGTCGGTTAGCCGAAATTTAGCCGAAATTTAATATAATATATAATACAAAATAGCCGAAATTTGACCTCTGGTGACCTCAGTATTGACTTGACCTAAAAATGACGTAAGTACTTTCGATAGAGATTGTCTCGAGCTATCTAACACCGTCTTCCGCTTGTCGCTACATTGCGTGTCTTTTTAGATCTTAGGGGAAGGGGCGGAAATCCCCCCCCCCCCGGCAGTTCGTGGTTGGCGAGAACCCCCGGCAGTGTGTGTGTGTGTTAATGGACCTTAATTCGGCAACAGTTAACTAAC
Organism: Chirona hameri; assembly: GCA_036785665.1. Taxonomy (NCBI): domain Eukaryota; kingdom Metazoa; phylum Arthropoda; class Thecostraca; order Balanomorpha; family Balanidae; genus Chirona; species Chirona hameri. The sequence goes on from JAXIVJ010015081.1 coordinate 22,009, forward strand.
AAGCAAAATCACTAACTAACTAACTAACTAGCTTATATATAACTGAAGTAGATCAACTTTTTTCTTCTGAAAAATACGTGTGTTCTAATGCATTGGTTTGCCAGCATTTGCTTGAGTACGACCGTATACATTTATATGAATTTATCGTTATATATAACGATATATTCATAGAAATGTAACCGAAACATTGACCATAACACCGTAAACACACGGCATAGCATAACTCGGTTGAAGTATGGTATGGTACTCGTACCACATGTATGCTAAATGCATGATTGTGCCATGGTCAACTTGGTGCGAGCCCGGCGCATCACCTAACCAGCTACCTCAGGTTCGGGAGTCAGTCAAGCCCGCCGGTTCTGGATTCAGGTACGATGAAAGCTCGAGTTCCGCTTCTCCGACTTTTTGTAACCCTTGTACCAGTTTGTGTAACCCTAGTACTCCTTCATGTTTAGCAGCTATTCTCTAATTTTTTTTGCTTGTTAGGCGACCCATTTCTTTATATGATATTGATACCCATCTCCTTAAATATATGACATACTATTGGCAATAAGCAACATTGGGTATGGAAAAGAGCGGTACACGTTGCTTCTCTTCAGTCTTAATTTTTGCCGTAGTATTGCCAAAAAAGTTCGCCATCCCACGTCCCTGGTCATGACTGTTGTTTATTTTTCGTGTTTGTTGAAGAGGCGCCTAGAATTAAACGTTTCGCTTTTGTGCCAATTCAACCATAACATCATGTCATACATCATGTCCATTATCGAAATAAACAAACAAACAAACACGATTTTGCGGTGTCCGCGTCAAATTAATAATGTTATTGCAGATGTAAGACTATGCCAATGTGTACCCAAGGGCGTAGGCAGGGGGGGGGGGGGGGCAAGGGGCCATGCCCCCCCCCCCTCCCTGGAGGCCAGGGGGCCCTCTGGCGACCGAGCGAGGGCCCCCTGGGGCCGAAGGCCCCAGTGTTTTTGATAGTGTCAGGCGCCCGCAAAACGCCTTACGTCGCATAAAAGAACGCCCACGAACCGATAAAAAAATTGTAACACGAATAAATAACAATACTTGCTTGTCTGTTAAAGGCATGTATATGTAAATACGTAAAAGGGATCCCAGCCAGTGTGGATAGGGCCCTTTACTAGCTTTTAAAGGGCCCTACCGATATACAGATATGGCCCCTGTCGGCATTTAGAGGGCCCCTTCCGGTTGTAGAGGGCCCTCTGCCGGCCTTTATAGGGCCCTGCCGATCTGTAGAGGGTCCCTGCCGATCTGTAGAGGGCCCTCTCCCCGCCTTTAGAGGGCCCTTCCAGCATGTAGAGAGCCTGCCGATCTGCAGAGGGCCCCCTGTCGGCATTTATATGGCCCCTTCCGGTTGTAGAGGGCCCTCTGCCGGCCTTTATAGGGTCCTGCTAACCGATCTGGAGACTGGAGAGGGCCCTCCGCTGGTCTTTAGAGGGCCCTGCCGATCTGTGTAGATCGCGCTGCTAATCTTTTTGTTTGGATTAGGATTAGTCGAAGAACAATTTGGCAATCACGGATTTTCGAGAGATAAAAAATTTGTCACGTGACCTCGTGACCTACTTTTTGCGCCGTGACCTTGACCTGTTGGAAACTGAAATTAACATTTTCGTCTGATGGCGATTTGAGCTTCATTGATGTACTTTCGTATAATTTGTTTTTATACAAAAGTGGGGTTTGACCTGTACAACCTACTTTTGGAGACTTCCACAACCATTTTTTTCTTCAAATTTGCCGTCCGACCATCTTTAATTTTCTTGAAAAGTTGTGCACTGGGTGGGTTTCAAGGACGGTGAATTAATTGGTAGTGACAAAAAACAAAACAGATAAGGCCTTCCGAAAATTTCCCAAGTTCACTGTGCGGGCCTAATTTTGACAAACTCCGAGACTAAGGAAGCGATTTCGATTTTGTTTCTATGGGTTGGATCGGGTAGTCAAAGAACAATTTGGCAATCTCGGATTTTCTATTTTAATTTTGTCACGTGACCTCGTGGCCTACATTTTGCGCCGTGACCTTGACAAGTTGGAAGCTGAAATTATGTTTGTTTTCGTCTGATGACGATTTGCGTTCCATCGAAATGTCCTTTCGTATAACAATATAAAAAGTAGGGTTCGACCTGTAAAAACTACTTTTGAGACTTGCAATGCACACAATACGCTGTTTGGGTACGTTACGTTGTATTCGCCTGGCAGGTCATATGACGACCTGATGTCGGTGTAACAGGCACCAACCAGAGGCGTAGCCAGGAGGGTGCAAATGGTGCTCCTGCACCCGGGAGATTTTGTCGGGCCTCCTATACCCGGCTGCAACCACACGGCCTGGCGGCCGTCATGTTATGTTATTGTAAAATACCATGAGATAAGCGGATGCAAAGCCCTCTCACACAATACAAAGACCCTCCTAGTCTGTCAGAGAGCCCTATGATAAGGAGGAGGAACCCTTTCGTGAGCCCTCTCAGCAGACACGTAGCCAAGGGGGGGGGGGGGGGGGGGGCGCCCCATGGCTACGTGTCTGCTGAGAGGGCTCACGAAAGGGTTCTTCCTCCTTATCGTCGGCCCTTTTCGGCGCGCTGCGCGCGCCGAAAAGAGCCGACGAGACCGCGCGAAGCGCGGTATCATGGGCTCTTTACCACGCGAAGCGTGGTCTTTAGAGAGTTTAGAGCACTTCAGAGACCCTTTAGGGCCACCAGGACCCTCTCTGAAAGACTAGAGGACTCCTTGGACGTTCAAAAGAGCCCTGTGCATGTCAGAGGGGCCCCTGGCCAGACCGAAAGGGCCCCTGAGCGGGTCAGAGGGCCCCTGAATACGTCGAATGGGCCCCTAGCCAGCACAGAGGGGCCCCTAGGCAGGTCGAGAGGCCCCTGAGCATGTCGGCAGGCCGACAGAGCAGCCCGCACAGTCCCTTGCCAGGTCATAAGGGCCCCTGAGCAGGTTGAAGGGCCCTTGGTCAGACCCTAGAGGGCCCCTGGAAAGTTCAAAGGGCCCATGTGCAGGTTAGAGGGGCCCCTGACCAGACCGAAAGGGCCCCTAGGTGGGTCAGAACGGCCCTGAACATGCCGAATGGGCCCCTAGTCAGCACGGAGGGGCCCCAGGGCAGGTTCAAGGGCCCTCGGAGCATGTCGCAAGGCGACAAAGCAGCCAGCGCAGTCCCTTGCCAGGTCGGAAGGGCCCCTTAGAAGGCTAGAGGGCCCCTGGAGAGACCAGAGGGCCCCCGGAAAGTTAAAAGGGCCCTTGTGCAGATCGGAGGGGCCCCTGACCAGACCGAAAGGATCCCTGGGCGGGTAAGAAGGGTCCCTTGGAAAAATGTCTATAAACACTATTTTAACGATACATCACAATTAGTCAGCTGTAACAGAGTTTGCATGCAGGCCGGAAATTTCGAAGCACCAGGCCGCCGCCGGGACGGCCGGCCGGCCCCGCGACGGTACAGTCTCTCGCAAGGCGTCGCAGCGGTTCTCACCAACTTGCGCCCGGCGCGGCGGCGGCAGTGTACACTGTACAGCCTTTGACAGCAGGCCCCCCCGCTCCGGCGCGCCGTGTGGGTGGAACATGCCTCCACTCGACCGATAATTGTGGGCGATTAGAGTGTCTCAGGTAAAATCGGAGGCCATTCCAGGAATCTCGAAGAAACGAGGTTCCCATTGAGCATAAATACTTGTATCCATCTCTCTTAGATAACAAATTAAAGGGGGGTAACTACCAAGTCACTTTGCATTGCCTTAACACTGTGGAGCGGGATTCGACTGCCATGGTAACGTTACGGCTAATCCGGGAGGGGGGGGGGGCTGATTCTGCCCCCCCCCCCCCTAGCGGGGTGCGGGCTGAGTGTCACCGAGGTTGCTTGAATTGCATCAGGTGCGCTGTTTTGTCTATCATTGAAAGAAATGGATATAAAAGAACTTCAAATTAAAATCACTAGAGAGAGAAAAACTTCTGTTGTATGAAGTTTTCTCCTAAGATCATTGTTTTTCACGTTCAGTGCAGGGAACGCGCGGGGGATACTTGTATTGAATGCCCCTCTCAGATTCCTGTGGAGGGGGAGGGGGCATTGCCCCTGATGCTCTCCTAGATCCGCCAGTTCCAGAAGTTACCACCAATGAGAGTCTCTGCCTAACACTTACCTAATGGAATTCATTTTCCCATTTTCTAAATTTGTATATGCAATTGCAAAAGTTGTGTCATGCCGCGAAGCGGCGATACATTTTCCGGTTTTTGACTGTGGATAGCTGGATTTTGACTGCTGCAAATGCGATTTTACCATAAATTGGGAACGCGTGGGGGGGGGGGGGCATACTTGTATTGAATGCCTCCCCCCAGATTCCTGCGGAAGGAATTTGCCCCTGATTCCTCCTGGATCCGCCAGTGCCTATTCCCTTTAACCCTCGCCCTACGTGAGTTTTTTTCACCTTCGCCCTACGGGGGGGGGGGGGGGGGGGGGAGGGGGGCTGACAGGTCCCCTGTTAACTTCCAAACCAAGCAACTTAGAGCAATGCGGTAAGACCCAGCATGTTGCCTGTCATGAGAGGAATCTAACAATATGCGATTTTGAGGTTTCAGGTCAACGGGTGACCTTCCAGGTCAAGTGAATGACCTCGGATTTACCACGTCCAAAACAGCGATTTTGCTCTTCAGAAAACCTCAAAATTAGAAATTAATAAATGTAAATAAAAGGGCATGTTCCTAGACCAGTTTTGGCTCCTAAATGCAGAAAGGGTAATTATTTGTTCGTATCTTGTAAAAAAAAAAATGACGTCATCAGCTTCTTACACTTAGGGAGCCATCACTCCGTCAAAAATGAAGATACTGCTTTTAAATTTGGTATGGGTATTGTCCATGCTCATTTCTCTCACATATATTCCGGGTTTTCTAACATCTTTGAAAATTTTGATTTTGTGGGGATTTAAAAACAAAAATCATTATTTTATTTTTATTTTAGGGGTCAAAAACCCAAAATTTTGAAAATCTTAGATTGATATTTTAAAGCGAATGCCATTTTGTATCTTTGGTGAATTGCGTTTACAATTTCCTTTAAAACTCTGTTCTCTACCATTTTTCAAATATTTATCGCTTTTCCACCAACATGACGTCATCAAAACATGATTATGTCCAAAACTACTCAACTAGTTTTAAATAAATTTTTACAGCTTACGTATAATTGTTGTAAATTCATCTACCCAAAATTTCAGCAAGATGCGCCGCACGTGTAAAAAGTTATTCAAGAAAAACCTCGGGGGACGGGGGGACCCTTAAGGCGAGGGTAGCTATAGCAAATAGTTCACCTTTGGAAAATTTCTCAGAACACGATTTTAATATATTTTTTAATACAATTTAGTTTTCTCTTTTCAAAAATAGTCCTAAATTGCGCCAATTCAGGACAGAAGATCGTAAATTATTAATTATATGGTGTGCGTTATTGGTCTGCGCATGCTCCATGCAGAGCTGGCTCTTTCAGACGGTACGGTATATCATATATGCGCCGCATTCCTTTGTCAAAAAGTCAAATATCTTCGGCTTGAGTCTTTTCAGTCAAGAAAACTTGCAGATAGGGATTTCTCAACACTGCCTACAAAACTGCTATTTCAGTTCAAAACCCCATGTTGAAGGCGAACTATTTCCTTTAAACGAACTCAAACGGTACGCGCTGGAAAGGCTCGACTCCATGGGCAGATCCAGCGGGGGGCAACGGGGCTGGCAGCCCCCCCCCATGGAAATTGGCGCCCCTGCGCGGAAAGCGCAAGGGCACTAGTTTTGCGCCGAAGGCGCGATCTCGGCGCCGCAGGCCCCCCCCCCCCCCAACCCAAGGAGGCTACCCCAAACTCACGGAGGGCGTCCCCAAACTCATGGAGGGCGCCCCCCAATTCCGGGGAGTGCGCTCCGATGCCCCAAAAGCACTCCGAACTTCAGAACTTCGGAAGGGCGCCCTCGAAATTCGGAAGCGCGCCCTCGAACGCGATTAGGCATATCCACCGAATTTCAGCAGGGCGCCCCAAATCTGAAGAGGGTGCACCAAAATCAATAGAGGGCACCCCCAATCATATGGAGGGCGCTCCCAAACCCAAGGAGGGTGCCCCTAATCCCATTGAGGGCGCTCCCAATTCCGGGGAGGGAGTCCCGATGCCCGAAAAGCACCCCAAACTTCGGAAGGGCGCCCCGAAACTCGGAAGTGCACCCTCAAACTTGATTAGGTGCACCCCGAATCTGAGGAGGGCGCCCCCGGCCCAAACCCACGGAGGGCCCCTTTAAACCCATGAAGAGCACCCTCAAACCCACGGCGGGCGCCCCCAAATCATAGCACTGTCAAAATGGCTTGTGAGTGTTACAATAATGAGTTATTTTGGCACGACACTGCCATTTTTTCACGACAACCTTGCCGCCCCTCATGACCATGGCCACTTGCGGATCTAGGGGGGAGGGCATTAGGGCAAATGACCCCTTCATAGATATAAAAATGAAACTTCCCGTACCTTATGCTGCATCAATTATAAGTTTTCCTACCAAATTTCAATGAAATCGATGCAGTACTTTGGGAAATAATGACGTTTTATTGGCGTCATGGCTTGCCATTTTTGTTGGAAAATGATAAATGTTTGAAATAATCGTAAAACATCGAGTTTTGACGCAAATGGTAAATAAAAAAGTCAAAAAGAAAGAAAATTACATTTTTTTCTTCTTCAAATTGGCTATCTCGGATTTGCGTAATTTTGGGTTTTTGCCCCCCTCTCCCAACAAAACAAAATTGAGAACAAAACACAAAATACATTGTTGATGATATTAGAAAACGGAGGGAATATAGTGGAGCACAAAGTATGGATGATAGTTGATACCCACACCAAATTTCAAAGCAATATCTTTATTTTTGACTGAGTTATGGCTCCTAAAGTTTTGGTAACTCATGTCATTTGAAGCTACGTTTTTTGGCTTCTAGTGACCAGATACAGGCAAATAAATCCTAGCACTTCTTCACTTCTGAGACAAAACTGGTCTAGAAATATTACCTTTTATTTATATTAATATATTTCAAATTTGTACCTTATGTGACCTGACCTTGATCTGAGGGTCATTATATGGGGTCAGGTTGTGCAAATGGCTGCTACTATCTAATTATACCTATACGTGTAAATTAACCCATAAAACATGTGTAGAATGGGTTTCGTGGACCTCTTGTCAATAGTGACCTTTTGTGACCTGACCTTGGCCTTGACCTTTGCATAAAATTTCACTTTTTCTTATGTGGGTTATGCATTATACCTTTGAGAGCACTGTGTGCGATAATAGTCGCAATCTAAAACTTTGGATGGAGAGTATGTCCCAAAACTCAAATACCTCAATTTTGAACTTTGACTTGACCGTGACCTGACATGTGACCTTATTTTAAACATTTCGCGTAAGCTTTGGATGCGTCTCATTGAGAGCTTTCGAATGCCGGTTTGGGCGTCTCGCTGCGGTTATTGGTGCGGAAGATATCGAGGGGGCAGAATATTCCCCCCTGCGCGGCGCGGCGGGGCGTGTTCGGCTGAATACCACAGCGGGGCGCAGGTTGGGTGAGAACGTGGCCGACTGCGGGTGTGTCATAAGGTGACCGTCGGCTCTGGACCGTCGAAGCGCGACCGTCATGGGTCGTTGGTCGCGTCCGCTGTCTACTGAACACCTGCAGCAATTCGGTCTCGGTCGGGTCCCTGAGGCGGTCGGGCGGAACCATGGAGTGGAACGGTAAGTCAATACGGGTGAAGGTGAATATTTGGTGTACATTGAGGCGCATGCGTGGAAAGTAATGCGCGTTTAACCCTCATTAAGCCAATATCGAATTAGTCTTTTACAAGGCAGGAAATCATTATGAAATGGTAATCAGCACCAGTGGCGGCGCCAGGGGTCAAACGTCAAGAGGGGGTGAGGGGAGCTGTTTCGTGATTTTTGTTGTTGTTGTAGTAGGTGCAGATCACCACGGCTAATAATTCACCGCTGCAAACAGCCTGATTCATCAGTTTGAAATTGATTTGAAAATGGGCAAGAATTATCACGCAGATTGTGCGTGATTGTAAGGCTTTCGATTCGACTCTTCATTCTGACGGTTGACAATAATTGTGCCACTGCATGTTGAGAATAGGACTAAGCTTACACATGCAATAATTAGGCATGTGCGAAGAACACGGCTAAGAAAAATGGATCGAAATATAATGTCCTATTAGTGATCTAAGTCTGGACGTCCCGTATATATCCTTGCAGCAATATGTAACTATTGCATAAGTTAATCATATTTACCATTAAAAGAAGACTTTAAAAAAGATATTAAACCATTAGAAAAAGATCCTACATTCAAAATATCCCGAAGCATTTTAATCATGGCGCCAGTCACAAAGGTCCTTTGCTCCGATACGTTTACACCGAATCTAGGTACACGTGCAGTTAGGCTGAGATACCGCCAAAGATCTGGGCGGAACACGCGTTTGGGCTGATTTGCATAATATTAAATTGCAATGACTAGGCTGATTTGGGCCTATCGATACCAACAAACATCTTGAAATAGCATGACAATGAAACGCGTTTTAACTGTTGGATTTTTTTTGTCTATTAAATATTTTGTTCCTTATAACCCTACTAAAATTATTGAATATTTAGGGAAAAATAAGATTATACTTGATATGTTTGGCTAATTTAGGTGAGACACTGCACAATGTTCGTCAATGGAAGAACCGCCTTTGATCAGCACGATACCCAGTTGCAAAATATCGTTATAGCTATAGGTATGACCAAATATGACGTGGTGAAATATCGATTATACGCTATAGGATTTAGGTTGATCAGTGGCGTCCCATGATTCACTCCATGAATAGGAGGGGGGTTTGGCATCAAGGGGGAGGGAAGGTAGGTACCCCCACAAAACAAAACTCACCGGATTTGGCCCACTATATTTTTAGAGGGCATATTTTCACACACAAAATATAATTGTCATGCATTTTTTTTCGACCTCAATGCACAATGTACATCCACAAAAAACTCGCCGTATTTGGCCAGGCCGGCCAAATACGGCAAGTTTTTGTGCACAAACAAAATGATCACTCCCATAATGGCGGTAATTTGGTTAAAAAGTAACACTATTAATGAGTGTCAAGTAAACCCTATAACGGCATTATGGGTGTCTTCTCAACCATTCGGACCGTCTTCATGTGGTGTGATTCAACCTTCTCAGCTCCGTTACCACTCTTAAGAAGAGTGGCACAACTGTGTTGGCTCATTGCAGCATCATACGGGTGTTAGGCAACACCCTTTGCTACACCCTTTATGGTACCCCTTTGGCTCAATTAGCCTTTTTGTTAAAAAATGACACCCTTTTCGGCTGAAAGTCCCAATTGCACCCGTCCGTTCATCGGAGCCAAAAACCAGCCCCCCACCCTAAAGGGTGGTTAGGCACACTCATTTAGAAAGCAGGGTGCAGTGCACAAAATACGGCTCGAAAATACATATTTTGCATGACAATACACCGGATTAAAATGTATTTTACTACGCATGCATCAACACACGGCCTTGGGGACTGTGCCCGAGACAGTCTCTTGAAGCCTGCTGTAAAATAATTACAATCATGCACTTTTATGCAAATAGCTTTTGTACCGCATTCTGCAGATATAAGACAGCTTAGAAGGCATGCAAGATTGGAGACAGAAACTACATTGATTATATAATGCAAAAAACAACACAAGCGTATAATGAGTGCGTTCAATGGATTATCGAAATCTACCAGCAGTTGACTCAGCCCTACTCAGCTATAGGTGATCACCGAGACTGTTTTCTGCATCAGTCACTCTTTTATTTTTGCGAACTTTATTCAAGATGAAAAACTAAACATAAACGAACGATGAACGATGAAACACAACGCATGTAACGATGCAGCAATGAAACACAACGCAGGTAACGATGCAACGATGAACACGCCCCGTCGAACTCGGCTCTTATGGAGAGTGGACGGAATACAACAATACCATTCGAAAGCTCGTCAAAGATCATATCGAAATTAATTCGGTCGTTTTTGGCTCAGGTCAATATTGAGGTCATCAGAGGTCATCAAAGGTCAAATTTGCATATTTTAAGCCTTCAGAAACCCCCAAATATCTGGAGAACTATGACAGCTAGGAACAAACGGAAAAAAGCAATGGAAAGCTTGGCAAAATTAAATTGCTAAAGTGGCAACACAATTTAGCTCATGGTAATACCTTAGGCTCCAGACGTCTTCAAAAGTCAAACGTCTATTTCTGGCAAAAGTTTTTCTTGTTCTCACGAATATGTCTTTTTATTCAATGAAGATAGGGCGATAACTTTGACCTTATCGTGTTTCTATCGTCAAGGTGCTTCAAATCACTTTCATGAAGACCAGGTTAGGTCAATTTATAAATTTGACCTCAAGTGAAGGTCAAGTGGTGCCTCAAGTAGGTCATGTTGCATATTGGGAGACGTGTCTCGACGAGACAAACACATTGGTGGCGGTTTCACTTCCGGTACAAGTTCTCATGCACCTATATCAATCTTAATCATATTTAACTTAATACTAAATATTTATATTAATACTTAATATGCAACTTTTACCTTGCCATTTGTTTGATGGTACGCTTGATGGTACTACATCAGTACCTAC
>JAXIVJ010015082.1:0-32648 GCA_036785665.1 Chirona hameri
CACTGCAAGCTCTGCGACTAACACTTCACGATTTGTTTTAACTCGTTCTTCGAAAAAATAGCGTATTTACGGAAAGTACCTTTTTGGTTTGACATATTATGCACCAATGATATACGTTTTATGTGATGATTTCCATATAATCAGGTGTAAAAATGATCGAATCTGAGTGGTTGCTCTGGGCTGAGATTGGCCCTGTTTATGAACATCGTGACGCCTGTGAGGATCGCGGCATGACGCCAGTGAGGATTACACCGCTGGCCGTTAGCCGATAGCGGCCATAAAGTACAGCACCGTACCCAGATCCTTTGTATGCCGGGCGTGACGCCAGCCGGGGGGATTGGAGAATGGGATAGATTAGTGTCCTGTACCCTTCGACCCGGCCCGGCGCTACCCGGGACTGCCCCCCCACCCCCCGAAGTGTCTAATATGAATTGCCATGGTATGCCCGCCAGCCAATAGGAGGCCGGCTGCGTTTGGGTGTGACGTGTGACGTCACGAGGTGGTTAGTTTCGTGTTTGGCCGTCAGGGGATCTTATATGATATGTCGTTGGACTTTTTGAAAGAACATAAATTGCGAAGCTGCTTGATCCCAGTCATTAACCCGCGAGTTACTGGGGTATATTTCATAACGCGACTTACTGGGGGGGGGGGCTATTTTTTGCCCCCCCCCCCCCTCGGATCTCCGAAACTACTGGACCGAATGCAAAAATTCAAACGGCATTCGATAGCCCTGGGAAATTTATCGAGGGAAACATAATATTGTTGACCTCGGAGTCACCGATGACGTTACAGGTCAGGTCAAGTACAAAATGTTTGACCGTGTCAAAAGGTCTCGATGGATGGAATTGTCGCGCAAAATTGCGATATTAAACGCATAAGCTGTCGATAAATCGGTATGATTCGTGTGTCTGACACTTCTAAGTACCTTTCTAAGCTGTTTATGACCTTGGGTCAGGTCAATGTCATCCGAGGTCACGAGGTCAAACTGCAGATTACGGTAATTAGGCGTTGTAACACATGTTTATGGGTTTGTTTTTCGTCTAGAACGCGTTAAATTACCTTAGAACATTTTTTGTTCCATATAAATATAAGTAAAAATCAAAAATGGAAATGCGTTTTTTATGCATAGTAATGCTGTGAGAGGTGGTCGATTTTTGTCATTTAAAGGTCATAACTCAGTCATTTTTGAAGATATCTACTTCAAATTTGGTAGACATATTTACCGCACACGTCTCGATCACATTTATTCCGGTTTTTGGATAATTCTGATTTTTTCTTGAAAAGTTTGTAAAAACAAAAAAAATATTTGGATTTCTCAAAATTTTGAATTAAAAAAACCCTCAAAAATCTGAGATAGTAGTTTGATAGCCCGGTCTATTGTCATTAATTTTATTTAAGACAATTGAGTTTATCTCAAAGATCGTACCTTTGACAGCGTTTTCCGCAAACCATTATTTTGCAACAAAAACCGAAGAACATGACGTCACTCTGACGTCATTCCCGGTTGACCTATCATAACCTCATATTTTTCCTTTTGCCAACATGTGTAGAATTGCCGTGAGAGAAGGTACTGCAAGTTTGGTGATAATACCGCTGTTCGTTTAGGAGTTATTGCAAAATAACGGGAGGGGGGGGGGGCAAAAAATACCCCCCGAGTTACTGGGGGGGGGGGGGGGGGCAGTAACTCGCGGGTTAAGTACTAGATGCAAAAATTGCAATTATATGCACGCAAAATATATTCTTAAAGGGAATGTGCCTACTCACATCGCTTAGTTGGGGTTATTGACACCGGTCTATAGAACACAATTTTCTGAATTGAACCATGACTTCATTTCTCCAGATTCACCCTAGTTGCTGAGATATTCCAAAGACTCCAGGAACTTGCTGGGATCAAACAGTTATCGGGTAGACTCCAGAGGGCTTCCGCTACTAAAAGCACTGCAACTATCGATTGCACTGCTAGCATATCGTTAGCGCCGGCCAATAGCAATTCTATAAAACTGCTCGTGCGCGCTGATAGCATCAGTCACACAGTACCGTCTGTCCCCCTGATCGCAACGCTTGATGGCCATTGTTCGACGAAGATATCAATTTAGAGGTACAAAACGTGCACATAATAAAGTTCACAGTGGCAAGAACATGCTGTGCAAAACTTGTCCCTCTATCTTGATGATGTGACCGTAATTGTATTGTCTTATGTGCGCCGTTTCACATAACATCACTATAGTGGCGATCGTTTTATAGATATCGAAAAAATAATAATCATAGAACAGTATAAGTGAAAATTCAACTAAAGGGGCTCCAGATGTGAATTTCATCGTATCCAGCAATCAAACCACAGTCAAATCCAACAAACACATACTTACCGTATAACAAATATTTGTGACATTCCAAAACAGTAGGCACACTCCCTTTAAAGACAAAAACTCAGTAATTTTGTGTGTGGAAAGATTGTCAAGGCAAAGTTTAAGTTAAAAAAAACTTTGCGTAGGTACTCGAAGCCCGGCTTTGTTACGGGAAAATACTGACCTTTTGATTTTTTAGCAACAATTTCTTAGGCTACCGTTATGGTATGTATACAAAGGTTGTGATCTAAATTTAAGAATTAAATAACATTATTCCCTAATTCAAAGTTGGAAGTTTGGACAAATTAAAAAGAAAGTACATATACTTCTTTCGGAGTTCATGATCGGTGTTTCCCTCCACTAACGAAACGCGACATATCTGGCGCTTTTGTATCAATCTGTTCAACGTTGAATAATACCTCACCTCTCAACAAATCGCCGACACTAAATAGGTCGCCGTCCGGGGCCGAACTAAACTGCCGATTTCAATGCACTTTTTTCAAATGCTTGTTGATTGTTCATGGAAGTTTGGCACATATTCGCAGAAGATAGAGTGCAGGAAACATTTTGTATACCTTCATGATAAATAACAATGCGTAGGGAGGCTAATTTACTGAATTCGTTACCGAGTAAAACAAAAACTTGCTGAGTACCGACCGTTATAAGTGTGGAACGCTTATCAAGTTTAACTTGAAATATCTCTCGGAAGGAATTTTTATATGCAAAATGAGATGAATTTACATCATATTTTGGCCTCGTCTGTCTGTCGTCTGTGATTTCAAGTGCTAACTCCATTTTTTTTTGTGTGGGAAAAGGTCATTATTTCCCTTTAACCCTATTCCCTGCGGGCGGCTAGAATTACGTTATCCTGCGGGGGGCAGACCCCCCCCCCCCCCCCCCAGAGATATCGAGAACCGCTCGGTCGATTTCGATGGGGGAAAACGTCATTCGATTCGTCATGACAAGATCGCTCTATTTAAATCCCGTTTTTTTTTTCTTCAAAAATTTGGGGCCAGGGGGCAAAAATGCGATTTTTTTTAAAGGTCATTGCGGCCATGCCGTTTGACCGATTTGCATGCCCCAAAGGTTTTTGAGCTTCAAATGTACTGGTCTTCAATATATCAAAAGACGAAAAAAAACAAAAAAAAATCATAGGCGTATTAAGGGGATTTAAATGGGGGTATTTTTTTAATAAAAAATATGTGCTGTTCGTGATTATTCGGGACGACATGAACGTCACATGTGGGCATTGTATGCTGTAATTTGTTAAATTTGATACATTGTGCATAGGCGGATCCAGGAAAATAACGTGGGGGGCACCATGCGCGTAACGCTTTGATCATCTTACTAATTTTAAGTTGGACCTAATTTGAGGGAGGGTATCGTCTCCCATTTGTTGTACCTGAGTGCGCCTCTGCCCCCAAAATATGTACAATCCCAGTATCTATGATGTATGTTGCGTTGAAATAGTCTCTGACGCATTTATATTGCGATATTGCACTGCAAACCACAAAGGAAGTATGCGCCGCAAAACCACATTCGAAACACCCTCCCCAAAACAGGAACCTGGCACCGCCTCTGCTGAACCGATTTTGCCAAAATCTGAAATGATTTCCCTTTAAAATACTGGGTATGAGTTCTCAAACCTAGGAGGTCTCGATCCAAAGGGGATCGTAAGGGATTTGCAAGGGGTCTCCGATATGTATAGCACTTCAAACAGCACAGTATTACGGTGGAAATGAATGTTCAAACGATTTGGTGGTGGCAACCGCTCGGTCCAGCATGTGTGAGGGGATAATGATAGACAGCAGTTTGAGAAGAACATTCACGGTAATTATTGAACTCTTATTAGGCGACAGGACAAAAACATGACGCACATAACCAACACAAACATGACGCACATAACCAACAAAAACATGACGCACATAACCAACATAACATTATTTTCTGACTACCGCTGCGAAGATATAAGGCGCCTTTTAGAAAGCTTTGAATCGCAAAGCTATACGTTGCACTAGCATCCATAACAAGGGAATAGTCGGCCTAGGATCTGGTATAAACCATTATGGTATAAACTAGCCATATAGTTTAAAGGGAATAGCCCTCTTTACATGGGGTTTTGAATTGAGATAGCAGAATTGTAGCTTAGATATATAAATCATATGATCCACGGTTCGTTTATTCCACAACTCTACCTCAACGGCTCTGGAGCAGATTTTCGAACGACCCGACATAGCTTATACCAGATGGCTGGTTTATACCAGATTTATTTATAACAGACCAAGATGGAGTCTTCCAAGGCGAGTCTTCCATACCAGATGGCTGGTGTATACCAGAAAGGTTTATACCAGATCCAAGGTCGACTATTCCCCTTTAACTCGCGAGTTACTGGGGTATATTTCATAACGCGACTTACTGGGGGGGGGGGGGGGGCTATTTTTTTGCCCCCCCCCCCCTCTGATCTCCGGAACTACTGGACCGAATGTAAAAATTCAAACGGCATTCGATATCCCTGGGAAATTTATCGAGGGAAACATAATATTGTTGACCTCGGGGTCACCGATGACGTCACAGGTCAGGTCAAGTACAAAATGTTTGACCGTGACAAAAGGTCTCTATGGATGGAATTGTCGCGCACAATTGCGATATTAAACGCATAAGCCGTTGATAAATCGGTATGATTCGTGTGTCTGACACTTCTAAGTACCTTTCTAAGCTGTTTATGACCTTGGGTCAGGTCAAGGTCATCCGAGGTCACGAGGTCAAATTGCAGATTACGGTCATTAGGCGTTGTAACATATGTTTATGGGGTTGTTTTTCGTCTAGAACGCGAAAAAATGACCTTAGAACATTGTTTGTTCCATATAAATAGAAGTGAAAAGCAAAAATGGAAATGCGTTTTTTGTCATAGTAATGCTGTGAGAAGTGGTCGATTTTTGTCATTTAAAGGTCATAACTCGGTCATTTTTAAAGATATCTACTTTAAATTTGGTACACATTCACCGCATACGTCTCGATCACATATATTCCGGTTTTTGGATAATTCTGATTTTTTCTTGAAAATTTGGTAAAAACAACAAAAAATGTCTTTGGATTTCTCAAAATTTTGAATTTAAAAAACCCTAAAAAATCCGAGATAGCAGTTTGATAGCCCGGTCTATTGACAGTAATTTGATTTAAAACAATTTAGTTTATCTCAAATATCGTACCTTTGACAGCGTTTTCCGAAAAACATTATTTTGCAACAAAAACCGAAGAACATGACGTCACTCTGACGTCATTCCCGGTTGACCTTTCACAGCCTTATATTTTTAATTTTGCCAACATGTGTAGAATTGATGTGAGAGAAGTTACCGCAAGTTTGATGACGATACGGGTGTTCGTTTAGGAGTTATTGCAAAATAACGGGAGGGGGGGGGGCAAAAAATAGCCCCCCCCCCCCCAGTAACTCGCGGGTTAAGCAAAGCTGCGCTGGAGGTGTATTATTTTGCGTAATTAAACATTGATTCTGCTTTTTTTTACATCAGACTGACCCATCTGCCTATGACTGGGATCAAGAAGCTTCGCAACTTATGTTCTTTCAAAAAGCCCAACGACATATCATACAAGATCCCCCTGACGGCCAACACGAAACTAACCACCTCGTAACGTCACACACCACACCCACACACAGCCGGCCAACTATTGGCTGGCGGGCTTGCGCGACAATTCGTAATACACACTTCGGGAATACGCGCTCAGCCCTTGTCCCGCCCCCGAGCCGCCATGTCCCGTCACACCCTGCCCTCCCCCTCCCTCCCCCTCCCCTGTCCCTGTCCCTGTCCCTGTCCCTGTCCCTGTCCCTGTCCCTGTCCCTGTCCCTGTCCCTGTCCCTGTCCCTGTCCCTGTCCCTGTCCCTGTCCCTGTCCCTGTCCCTGTCCCTGTCCCTGTCCCTGTCCCTGTCCTGCCCCTGTCCCTGCCCCTGCCCCTGCCCCTGCCCCTGCCCCTGCCCCTGCCCCTGCCCCTGCCCTGCCCTGCCCTGCCCTGCCCTGCCCTGCCCTGCCCTGCCCTGTCCTGCCCTGCCCTGCCCTGCCCTGCCCTGCCCTGCCCTGCCCTGCCCTGCCCTGCCCTGCCCTGCCCTGCCCCTGTCCTGCCCTGCCCCTGTCCTGCCCCTGTCCTGCCCCTGTCCTGCCCCTGTCCTGCCCCTGTCCTGCCCCTGTCCTGCCCCTGTCCTGCCCCTGTCCTGCCCTAGCCCTGCCCTTGACCCTGACCCTGGCCCTGCACTTGCCCCTGCCCCTGCCCCTGCCCCTGCCCCTGCCCCTGCCCCTGCCCCTGCCCCTGCCCCTACCCCTACCCCTACCCCTACCCCTGCCCCTGTCCCTGTCCTGACCCCATCCCTGCCCCGTCCCGCCCCGTACCGTCCTGCCCCTGCCCCTACTCTGCCCCTGCCCCTGCCCCTGCCCCTGCCCCTGCCCCTGCCCCTGCCCCTGCCCCTGCCCCTGCCCCTGCCCCTGCCCCTGCCCCTTCTCCTGCCCCTGCCCCTGCCCCTGCCCCTGCCCCTGCCCCTGTCCTGCCCCCACCACTGCTCCGTCCCGCCCCGTACCGTCCTGCCCCTACTCTGCCCCTGCCCCTGCCCCTGCCCCTGCCCCTGCCCCTGCCCCTGCCCCTGCCCCTGCCCCTGCCCCTGCCCCTGCCTCTGCCCCTGCCCCTGCCCCTGCCCCTACCCCTGCCCCTGTCCTGCCCCCACTCCTGCCCCGTCCCGCCCCGTACCGTCCTGCCCCTGCCCCTACTCTGCCCCTGCCCCTGCCCCTGCCCCTGCCCCTGCCCCTGTCCTGCCCCCACCACTGCTCCGTCCCGCCCCGTACCGTCCTGCCCCTACTCTGCCCCTGCCCCTGCCCCTGCCCCTGCCCCTGCCCCTGCCCCTGCCCCTGCCCCTACCCCTGCCCCTGTCCTGCCCCCACTCCTGCACCGTCCCGCCCCGTACCGTCCTGCCCCGGCCTCGCTCCTGTCCCGCCCCGAGCCGCCGTGTCCCGTCATGTCCTGCCCCTTGTTGACAAATCCTTGTGTCAATCGTGATCTTATTCAGCATGAAGTACACTTAGTATATACCGGAATAGATTACGTTCCACGGTCAGTCCAATGTTTTATTGGCTCAATCAGTATGTTTCATGAGTTTCGTGCTTCAAGGAATAGGATTTGTTTGCTGTCAGCTTAAACTGCTTGATAGCACGTACTGATCGTTTCGCAAGCCACTTGATCGTTTCGCAAGCCACTTGTGCCAACTGCTTTCCTTATACTGCCCTTAAGTCCCAATAATGATCATAATCAATCCTATGGTGGCGTCTTACCGGTGTCATAATCAACCCTATCGTGGCGTCTTACCGGTGTCATAATCAACCCTATGGTGGCGTCTTACCGGTGTCATAATCAACCCTATCGTGGCGTCTTACCGGTGTCATAATCAACCCTATCGTGGCGTCTTACCGGTGTCATAATCAACCCTATGGTGGCGTCTTACCGGTGTCATAATCAACCCTATCGTGGCGTCTTACCGGTGTCATAATCAACCCTATCGTGGCGTCTTACCGGTGTCATAATCAACCCTATGGTGGCGTCTTACCGGTGTCATAATCAACCCTATCGTGGCGTCTTACCGGTGTCATAATCAACCCTATCGTGGCGTCTTACCGGTGTCATAATCAACCCTATCGTGGCGTCTTACCGGTGTCATAATCAACCCTATGGTGGCGTCTTACCGGTGTCATAATCAACCCTATCGTGGCGTCTTACCGGTGTCATAATCAACCCTATCGTGGCGTCTTACCGGTGTCATAATCAACCCTATCGTGGCGTCTTACCGGTGTCATAATCAACCCTATCGTGGCGTCTTACCGGTGTCATAATCAACCCTATCGTGGCGTCTTACCGGTGTCATAATCAACCCTATCGTGGCGTCTTACCGGTGTCATAATCAACCCTATCGTGGCGTCTTACCGGTGTCATAATCAACCCTATCGTGGCGTCTTACCGGTGTCATAATCAACCCTATCGTGGCGTCTTACCGGTGTCATAATCAACCCTATCGTGGCGTCTTACCGGTGTCATAATCAACCCTATCGTGGCGTCTTACCGGTGTCATAATCAACCCTATCGTGGCGTCTTACCGGTGTCATAATCAACCCTATCGTGGCGTCTTACCGGTGTCATAATCAACCCTATCGTGGCGTCTTACCAGTGCAACTGGCAGGCGTTACAGGGACTGTCCCACCTTTTTGAAAGTTGGCGAATCAAACTTAATTGTGTGTCTACATGTCAGGCGAGGTCAGCTGAACATGTTCGTGAACTTTTTTCACCGAAAAAAAATTGCTTATCTTGGAAGATATTCAACTTTTAGTTTTAAGCGGAAAGTTGGGTTGGTGAAGTCATATGATTTTTTTTTTTAATAACGGAAATCCTTTGTGCTGCCAAATGTATGGCACAATGTTTTGTCGACATCTATTGCGCAGAAAAGGCGAACCACCTGGTGTCTAGATTGGCTAGCACTATCAGCTGGAGTTGCAGCAGTTGGCCACCAGGGACCGCTAGTGAGCCAGAGTGGTATGACGTCGCAAGCAAATGGTACCACTAAATATTGATTGATTGATTGATTTATAAATAAATAAATAAATATTTAGCGTTAAATATTTAACTGGTACCATTTGTTTGCGACGTCATAACACCCTGGCTCACTAGCGGTCCCTGGCGGCCAACTGCTGCATCAACTCCAGCTGATAGTGCTAGCCGCTAGATTGCGAACCACCCGAGGATCGAGAATGAAAGACGAAAATATTCCAAGGCTGACCTTAAAATAATTCAACTATCATTACCAGTCAGGTAAAGAGAGACGACGCTGTCGGTTTAGAGGCCATATTCAAATACACATGGGCCTTATTTTTTACAGATGTCAAAATCAAACTCTAATATCTTTTTGATTAGATCATTGTGGTTGTTTTAACTGCTACCATACTTAATTTCAATGTCAAGCCATCAAAATGGCTATCTCAACTCAAATCGAATGTTATGGTGGGATAGCCCCTTCACACCCTGTATGTGTGACAATATTGCCCTGTTTGCAGTGTTATCGTGTCGGATTTTATGTTATTGTGCAACAATGGGGCAAAGTACGTCCTATGTCGCCGTCTGGCTTCCCTCTTTCATATACACCTGCCCCCGCCCCCTAGCCCAGTTTGTCCTGTGACCTATACAACCAGACTGAAAGAAAGGGGTATACCATGTGTAATCAAACCAATGGGGAAGACTGGTGTATAATGTTTTTTGTCTTCTAGAGTTCAATTTATTTCCGTTTATATTGACTTTTTACGTGCTATTTATTGGGTCAGCAGTCGCGCAGTGGATCGGATTAAACTTGCACACAATCCTTGCACCAGTGGATGCACTGGATCTGCACTGGATGTATTCTGCTGTAATCGGCCCCGACCTCAACTGTTGCATTCCACACGGCGCTGTCTGGCGCTGATGCTGTCTTCTCACGTCCCTCCATCATCGAGCTGTCGGTGACGTCATCATCGAGCTGTCGGTGACGTCTACTCAGTCAGCACTGACTCCGCAGAACACTGACCGCGTGTCCCCCCCCCCCCCCCCCGGCAGACACCTGCAGAACACTGACTCTGCCCCTCCCCGGCAGACACCTGCAGAACACTGACTCTGCCCCCCCCCCCCCCCCGGCAGATACCCGCAGAACACTGACCGCATGTCCCTCCCCTCCCCCCCGACAGATCCCCGCAGAACACTGGCTCCGCCCCCCGCAGAACACTGACCGCGTGTCCCTCCCCCCCCCCCCCCCCGGCAGACACCCGCAGAGCACGCAGAGTAAGGAGCCGCTGGACCGGACGGGCCTGATCGCCACGCTGCAGGTGACGCAGCTCTGCGGCATCGTCTCGCTGCTGTACGGCACCCTGCTGCGCCACCACTCGCCGCAGCAGCGCCGCAGCACGCCGCCGCCGCCGCTGGACCAGGCCACGCTGCTGCTGGCCGCCGAGGCGCTCGCCGCCCTGCTGCAGCTGGCCCAGCTCGACCTGCACATGTTCCAGGTGGGGAGGGACGCTGGGGTCACCTGAGAGCTGAGAGCCAGAAGTGGGACCGATGTTCCAGGTGGAAGGAGCGAGAGTGCATACACACACACCCCAGGACATAGGGACGTCCTGGGGTGTCTGCGGAGACCCAGAGGTGGTGGGATGTTCCAGGTGGGGAGAGGGTGCGGGGGGAGGGGGCGCAGGGGGTGACCTGAGAGCATGGGCGTAACCACCTTCCGAAAGTAGGGGGGGGGGGGGGGGCGGAGGCACTTCGAAGTCGATTCTTTCCATGCAACGCCCATAGGCGTAATGTTAAAATCCGAAAATGTTTGGGGGACGCGTCCCTCCGTCCCCCGCCCCCAGTGGTGGTTCGCCCCTGCCTGAGAGGCAGGGGAGGCGGGATACTCCAGGCGGGAAATGCGAGGTTGGGAGAGCGGAGGGGGGGGGGGGGGGGGGTCGCTAGGGGTGAGGTATGTTCCAGTTCCACATGTTCCAGGTGGAAGGCGCGAGGCTGGAGGAGGGGGGGGGGGGGGGGGAGGGGGTCGTTTGGATTGATCTGAGCGCTGGGAGGGGACCCTCCGTGTATGGTCCAGGTGGGAGACGTGGGCTACACGGGGTCTCCGGGGGGTGTGCGGAAACCCCCTGAGACCGCGGCATCCCAGGTCTGGTACGCACTGCTGCCGGGGCCTGGGTGTACCGGGGCGAAAGATGGCGAGGTTCCTGCCCCGGTGTTGCTGCGGACCTACCGCCACCCGGTCGGCGGCTGCCTGTTCGGCTGTGTGTGTAACGCTGATGTAGATATGTCCCATGCCAGCACTGCCACACTGACGGCCGTCTGCCCATGTGGTTCACACTGACGGCCGTCTGTCCCTGTGGTTCACACTGACGGCCGTCTGTCCCTGTGGTTCAGACTGACGGCCGTCTGTCCCTGTGGTTCAGACTGACGGCCGTCTGTCCCTGTGGTTCAGACTTCAGACTGTCGGCCGTCTGTCCGTGGTTCACACTGACGGCCGTCTGTCCCTGTGGTTCACACTGACGGCCGTCTGCCCCTGTGGTTCAGACTGACGGCCGTCTGTCCCTGTGGTTCACACTGATGGCCGTCTGTCCCTGTGGTTCAGATTGACGGCCGTCTGTCCCTGTGGTTCACACTGATGGCCGTCTGCCCCTGTGGTTCAGACTGACGGCCGTCTGTCCCTGTGGTTCACACTTACGGCCGTCTGTCCCTGTGGTTCAGACTGACGGCCGTCTGTCCCTGTGGTTCAGACTGACGGCCGTCTGTCCCTGTGGTTCAGACTTCAGACTGTCGGCCGTCTGTCCGTGGTTCACACTGACGGCCGTCTGTCCCTGTGGTTCACACTGACGGCCGTCTGTCCCTGTGGTTCACACTGACGGCCGTCTGTCCCTGTGGTTCACACTGACGGCCGTCTGTCCCTGTGGTTCATACTGACGGCCGTCTGTCCCTGTGGTTCACACTGACGGCCGTCTGTCCCTGTGGTCCACACTGACGGCCGTCTGTCCCTGTGGTTCAGACTGACGGCCGTCTGTCCCTGTGGTTCACACTGATGGCCGTCTGTCCCTGTGGTTCACACTGACGGCCGTCTGCCCCTGTGGTTCAGACTGACGGCCGTCTGTCCCTGTGGTTCACACTGACGGACGTCTGTCCCTGTGGTTCACACTGACGGCCGTCCAGTGTTGGGTTTTTCATTTCATGACCTGGTCCCAGAGAGTAAAAATCCATAGGTGGAGAGTAAAATTGTATTGTCAGGCAAGTTAAGATTTTCATTTTTGTTTTAATTATTTTACTTGGGAAAGTACAAAATCCTGATTTGTAATAGATATGACATCTTTGTTAGGCAAATTGAATTATTTTTTAACTACAATGTCGGTAAGATCAGGCGAAAAGAGAGCAAATTTCCTGAACAAACATGAAGAGAGCAAAATTCTTTGGACCCAAAAAGTCCAGAAAATGGCCCAAATTCCAAGGCTGCGGCCGTCTGTCCCTGTGGTTCAGACTTCAGACTGACGGCCGCCTGTCCCTGTGGTTCACACTGACGGCCGTCTGTCCCTGTGGTTCACACTGACGGCCGTCTGTCCCTGTGGTTCAGACTGACGGCCGTCTGTCCCTGTGGTTCACACTGACGGCCGTCTGTCCCTGTGGTTCACACTGACGGCCGTCTGTCCCTGTGGTTCAGACTGACGGCCGTCTGTCCCTGTGGTTCACACTGACGGCCGTCTGTCCCTGTGGTTCAGACTTCAGATTGACGGCCGTCTGTCCCTCCCTGTGGTTCAGACTGACGGCCGTCTGTCCCTGTGGTTCAGATTGACGGCCGTCTGTCCCTGTGGTTCACACTGACGGCCGTCTTTCCCTGTGGTTCACACTGACGGCCGTCTGTCCCTGTGGTTCAGACTGACGGCCGTCTGTTGCTGTGGTTCAGACTGACGGCCGTCTGCCCCTGTGGTTCACACTGACGGCCGTCTGTCCCTGTGGTTCAGACTGACAGCCGTCTGTCCCTGTGGTTCACACTGATGGCCGTCTGTCCGTGGTTCACACTGACGGCCGTCTGCCCCTGTGGTTCACACTGACGGCCGTCTGCCCCTGTGGTTCAGACTGACGGACGTCTGTCCATGTGATTCAGACTGACGGACGTCTGTCCATGTGGTTCAGACTGACGGCCGTCTGTCCCTGTGGTTCAGATGGAGGGGTCTGGAGTTCGAGGGCCGCTCGGTCGAGTCTTGCCCCTGACTGTTGTCTGTGTCTGTCTGTCTGTGTGTCTCTGTGTGTTTCAGATGTGCCTGCGATTCAAGGGCCGATCGGTGGAGTTTTGCCTCTAACCGCCGTCTGTATGTGTGTCTGTATGTGTGTCTGTGTCTGTGTGTGTGTGTGTGTGTGTGTGTGTGTGTGTGTGTGTGTGTGTGTGTGTGTGTGTGTGTGTGTGTGTGTGTGTGTGTGTGTGTGTGTGTGTGTGTGTGTGTGTGTGTGTGTGTGTGTGTGTGTGTGTGTGTGTGTGTGTGTGTGTGTGTGTGTGTGTGTGTGTGTGTGTGTGTGTGTGTGTGTGTGTGTGTGTGTGTGTGTGTGTGTGTGTGTGTGTGTGTGTGTGTGTGTGTGTGTGTGTGTGTGTGCGTGTGCGTGTGCGTGTGCGTGTGCGTGTGCGTGTGCGTGTGCGTGTGCGTGTGCGTGCGCGTGTGTCTGTGCGCGTGTGTCTGTGCGCGTGCGCGTGCGCGTGCGCGTGCGCGTGCGCGTGCGCGTGCGCGTGCGCGTGCGCGTGCGCGCGCGTGTGTGTGTGTGTGTGTGTCTGTATGTGTGCCTGTATGTGTGTCTGTGTGTCTGTATGTGTGTCTGTATGCGTGTCTGTGTGTACGTTTCAGATGTGTCTGGGGGTTCGAGGGCCGCTCGGTGGAGTTTCGCCTCTAACCGCTGTCTGTATGTGTGTCTGTGTTACGTTTCAGATGTGTCTGGGGTTCGAGGGCCGCTCGGTCGAGTTCCGCCACGTGACCAGCTACCTGCTGTGGTACTGCTCCCACCACGAACAATCCAGTCTGCTGCGGCTAGTCATCCAAACCTCCGGCTACTTCGCCGCGCGCTGCTACGACAACCAGGTCAGAGACTGACCCTCACAGCTGCACATCAACTCACACCTCTGATCTGTCCTCCTAAGTTATACTGCATCTCATCTCACCTGCTACGAGAACCAGGTGACATTCCGGACCCGCCTCCTGCCACACACCACCCCAGTAACCCTATTGCCTGCGGGGGGGGGGGGGGGGCAGATTCTGCTCCCCCCCCCCCCCCCCACCCATGGTGGTTTTCACTTGCCGCTTCTAAACCGTTAGGCCTAGCGTCTTGAAACTTTGTGACTTCTCCTAACTTTGAATGGCGCGTGTTGTGTCAACATTTTGAGAGAAAAAATCGGGCCAGCAGAGGCGGTGCCAGGCTCCTGTTTTGAGGAGGGTGTTACGAATGCGTTTGTATTTGTATTTGACGTTGGACCCCATCCACGCCGAAGCGGGCTATTCCGAGGCCACATAAAAACATGGACAACACGAATGATACACTTACCCTAATAGAAAAGGAGGACAGTTTCACTACAGCACATACTCCCATACAGCACATACTTCAATACTCTCACATACACATTACATCACATACACTGCAATGCTCACACGCACATTACATCATATACATCAGGCTACTCTGGTTGAGGCATGTTCTGTATCTCTCTTTTGAATGCGGGCATGGCTGAGTGACGTATCGCTAAAGCCAGCTCATTGTAATTTTGCACAACATGATATAGAAAGCGGCGCTTGCCAGCCTCTGTCCCCACGCGTGGAAGGGCCAGGTCAGAGTTCTTTCGCGTAGAGCGGGAGCGGAGATCAGAATTGACATGAAGCTGGGAAGCAAGAGCCTGTGGTTTCCCGGTGTTTCGAATTTTGTGTAGTAGATTTAGGGAGTACTGTCTGTATAACTGCTGGGCAGTGGGCCAGCCAAGCTCAGCTCGCACGTCAGAGATGTGCTCAAATTTACGTTTGCCAGATATAACTCGAAGGGCAAAATTTATAATTTTGAGTGGAACAGGGCAGGAAGTTTTAACTACCGTTATTGTTGAGTGCCTGTAGCGAGTCACAGCAGAGCGAGAGCGGAGACCGCAGCGAAACGGAGAGAGCACGCACTCCGCTCGCTCGCAGCGAGCACGCACTCCGCTCCGGACGGAGCAGAGGGACACACGCTCGCGCTGGATCACGAGGGTCAGTACAAAGCATGACATGTCAAAGGTAGCGTGTTCAAAACGCTATCACGTTAGAAGAGAGATTGTCAGAACACGATCACGTCAGAAACTATTATATCAAGAAACAGATCACGTCGGGGTCACCACATGATGGGGCGCTGGGGGGAGAAACCAAGTCGACTCACGCCCACAATGTATTTGGGCAAACAATCTGCAGACAAACGAAACAGAATGAACCGACAAGAGGAGACAAGAAAATGACACCGAATGACTGCCGAGTGCCAACCCGGGCAGTCAGACGTATATCAGATGAGCGACTCGGGCGGGAAGCATGGCGCCGAGAAGACCATGAGCAAACCGATCAGGTGATCGGGACTACATAATATGAACCTGAAGGGAGGTCAAGCTTTAAGCAGTTGACAGCTATATAATGTGATAATATGATATGAGGCTATGACGTATGACAGATTACAAACCAAGTAACTAAATAAATCGTATGACGAGCAACGTGAGGTCGCGACCAGGAGCGGAAAGCAAGAGAAAGTTACGCGCGTTGCCGGGTACGAAGACACTTCTGTTTACAGATATATATAAAAGTCGCGAGTTACTCTACAGATTGCGGACAGATTAAGTTAAATAAGTTATACGAGAAATACAAAGACGGAAAGCGAACCGCAGATGAATCACATAAGCAATACACATAAAAAGTTGCCTAATTATTTACGTTAGAGAATTCTCTAGATTTTATCTGGTAGAACTGACGAATTGTAAACAAATCAAGTTGCGTAAATACAGAACGCTAAAGAGCTGCAATAAAGTGATATGACGCACCACAGTAGGACCCAGCTCACGCACTCTCCTGGCGATGTCCTGCCTTGTGTCGTGACGAATGGCAGAACGGACCTGTTTGTTAAGCGCAATGAACTCAGGGGTCCTACCACTATGGACAAGAAGTATGTGACGCTGTACCATCAGGTTGCGAGTGGTGTCAGATACAGGGGGAGCGGAAGGGTTGCGAATTTTGATACGTTTTAGAGGTGCGTGATGGTCGAGGATGGGGAGGAGACAATTTATGAAGGCAGACCACTGGTCTGACACTTCCACGCGTGAGAACATTCCACTCCAGTCAGTGGCTCTGAGAGCAGCATGAAAAGCCGATATATTAATGCGATGTAGGCGCCTAGATGAAATGAAAATCGGCTTACGGCGAGGCTTGGGAATGGACAATTTAGCTTGGATGATACAGTGATCACTATAGGGACATGGGCAGACAGATACGTCACTCAAAAAGTTTCCCGTATTGGACACAAACACATCAAGTAGAGATCCAGACTCGTATGTGAGACTAGTCACGTACTGGTGCAGGGCCAGGCTGTCTAGGAACTGATTAAATCTCGATTTACATATATCATTGTCGGACGCTAGTAGGTTGCAGTTAAGGTCGCCAGTTATTACAATAGTATCAGTGGACGAAAGGAACACACGTTGCACTTGAGTTTCAAGGAAATCGAGGTCGGCTGATATGGCGGCTACGGTATGTCGAGGAGGCCTATACACGCAACCTAAGTTAAAACGACGACCGTGCGAGTTACTGACTTGTAGCCGAAACGTTTCTATTTTGCCGTCGTTTTTGGCACCTACAACTGATTTAAGTGGTTTTACTTTCAAATGATCTTTGATCAATACAGCTATTCCCCCGTAGCCACTACCGTCTGGACGGTCGGCACGGTGCAGAGAAAACCCCGGGAACGTGACGAAGCGTGAGCAAGTTTCAGGGCGAAGCCATGTTTGTGATTACAGCTATATCGCAACTGAATAGTTCTATATCATGACTGAGGTTTAAAATCTTAGGTTTTAAGCTTAAAATGTTCAACGCCATGATGGATAAGGCCCCGCGTCCAATCGTATCGAAGCCATGAGGTTGTCGTGTCGCTCCCGGTGCCTTATGTGCCTGTGCAGCCGAATGCTGGCTGGCAGCGCTGACCAGAGGTGTTGTGGCGGCCTCCCCTTGCAAGATGTGTCGATCTTGTTGTCGGTTGCGACGGGCGCTGGCCCCGGGCCGCTCGCTGGTAGCCGCGTCGGGTGGGTCGGCGGTCGCCGCCGCCGCTCGGTCTGACGGAGTAGCGGGCGTCGGCGGCTCGTCTCTGTCTTGCGTCACTGACCCTGTCGTGGTGACCGGTGGTTGTTGGCACACTACACGACAGGGCCCATCGGGGTCCCCAGTGCCAGGAGCAGTCGGCTGGTCGCTGCTCCCTCTCTCCCTCGCTCGGCGGGCCCGCCACCCGCCCCGGGCTCCCCGCCGCGCCGGCCGCCGGGAACGTGCCCCGGTGACCGTTTGGCCACCTGGCATTTGTTGACTTTAACCGGGCGGCACTGCGGCGGCTGTCCCCTGGTCAAGGGGGGTTGCCATGGCGACGGCCAGGGCTGGTGGTGTTCATCCGCTCTGCTGCGTTGGTATGCGTTGGAAAACAAGTAGTTCTAAAACATTGAAGCAGGGCTCTTGAAGAAATGCAATATTTCGAGCACGTAATATCACTGCCGCACAGAGAAAAAAGACACTTATTTGAAATAAATCTTGAAGCGTTCACACACTTTTGCTGACACAGACACTTCCGAGTTTTCTGTCTTCCGGCTTGGTTGTTCACGCATGTTTCAAAATCCCAAATCTTCCGAGGTAGATAATAGATCGAAGACACAACTCACAGTTTGTGTGATATAGCACGCAGATGAACTAGAAGATAAGAATACGTAGACACTAAATTTCACGAAGCCGGGTATCTAATTCTCCGTTAAAATCAGAAAACAGTACGGAGCGGCCGGGGGTAGCCCGTCTAGCGCGCCGACTCGGCCGAAAAACTGGTGCGGCGGCGCATACTTTCTTCGTAGTTTTCGGTGCAATAAATGCGTCAGAAACATTTTCAATGCAATATGCATCATACATACTGGGATTATACATGTTTGTTGGCAAAGGCGCACTCAGGTACCCAAAAAAAATGGGAGGCGATACCATACCTCAAATTAGGTCCAACTTCAAATTAGTAAGATGATAAAAGCGTTACTCGCATGGTGCCCCCCCCCCCCCACGTTTTTTCCTGGATCCGCCTATGCGCAATATATTAAATTTAACAAATTACAGCAAGTAATGCCCACGTGACGTTCATACCGTCCCAAACAATCACGAACAGCACATTCAGATTTGTTATCAGAAAATGCCCCCCCCCCCCTCCATTTTACATCTCCTGAATACGCCTATGGTTTTTATTTTTTTATTTATCTTTTAGTATATTAAAGACCAGTACATTTGCAGTAGAGCTGCCACTTTTCAGGCCTGTGACTACCCGCGCCGCGCCGCGAACACTGTTCAACTACCCACCACTACCCACGTGCTCAAATAAGCTGTCAACTACCCACAACTACCCGCAACATAAATTGTACTATTTTGGGATTGAAGAAAATTAAATCAAAAACCTTTAATGTAAATTCATGCAATAAACTTGAATGATATTGCTGAAATGAAAGCGCAGTCACTGAAATAAGGTTGAAAACTTTCCTTTTTTGAAAAGTTGAAAATTTTGCTACCCGCCAACTACCCACTGCAGCCAAATGATTGCTTGTGCTACCCACAACTACCCACGTGGGTAGTAACTACCCACGTCTCGTGGGTAAGCGGGTAGAAAGGTGGCACCTCTAATTTGCAGCTCAAAAACGTTTGGGGCATGCAAATCGGCCAAACCACATGGCGGCAATGACCTTTAAAAAAACGCCCAAAATTGTATTTTTTTGCCCCCTGGCCCCCATTTTTGAAGGAAAAAAATCGGGCCCATAAAAGTCATCATCTTGTCATGACGAATCGAATGGCGTTTTCCCCATCGAAATCGACCGAGCGGTTCTCGAGATATCGGGGGGGGGGGGGCAAATCTGACCCCCGCAGGTTAACGTAATTTTGGCCGCCCGCAGGGAATAGGGTTAACACGCGCAGTGGAGGGAGGGGGGGGACTTTTGTGCCCCCCCCCACATTTTTCGTGAATAGCTCGAAAACGAAACGGAGCAGGGCGGTGTTGTTTGCGCGACATTAACGCCAACTCAATAGCGGATCGTTTGACGCAAAAAAAAAGAAACTCGGTCGATAATTTGTTTGAGTTATATGGATTCTCAGTCCAAGATCGCGGCCAGAATCGAGGTCGGTAAAGCGATATCTTCGGAACCAACAGTCGGATTGGGATGATTCAAACGCCATTCGGTAGACAATGTTAATGTTCATCCCCGGAAACAATTTTGGACACATTGCTGGTGACCTGTTACGTCACAGAGGTCAAATTCCCAAAATTGTGACATTTGGCCAGATTTGACCTTCGTGACCTCGTTTGACCTTGAAGATATTAACCGAAAGTCGATTTTGTAAAGAAAATGTAGATCATCGATTGGCTGACAGACACTTTGCCAGCCAATTCCACTTTGTCAGCCAATCAGCGGCGGTCGATAGCTTAATAATGACGTCATCATTCCAAATTTAAAACCTTAATTTGTATAAAGTTAAGTGATTTTTCGAGATAAAAAATATCACCATCACTTACTTACACTTACTTTATATTTTCGAATACAACCAGCGTATATTTGACAACTTTCAGAAAGGTGAAACATTCCCTTTAATTAATTAAAATTGGTTTACCGGAGTCCTAGAAGCCGGAACGAGTATCCTTAGTATCTCCCATCGTTGATTGACTGATTTGGCGTATGATTATGACGTATTATAAACATTGAAATATACAGGGTGTCCCGAAATTGATGTCCCCTTGGCGCGGGTTGTGTATTCCCTCGCACCGCCGTTACACCAGCGGAATGTTACCGGGGCCTGGCCCCAGGGCACCGCCACGCGTTTGCTGGTCACGTGACCCCACCTGGCGACCTGACCCAAGCCCCAGCGGCGCGGCAGACGTCATTTACCGAGGGGTACGCAAGGCGAGCAGACCGCATATCAGCCATGGTGAAGGAGTATGCCCTGTCGACACGCTATCGCGCTGTCGGCATGGTCAACGGCGGCATGACCCAGGTGCAGGTCGCCAAGGAGCTGACGATAGAGCCCAGGACCCTCAAACGCTGGATGGCCCGCGACCGCAGGGGAGAGACGCTAGAGAACCACAAGGGCAGAGGGAGGAAGACGGCGATGAGTCGAGTGGCCAGAATCGTGGTGGCGAAGTCGGTGCTGAAGCGGCACCAGTCCACGAGGAAGCTGGCGCGGAAACTGAGTGGGAAGCAGCACCCGGCCTCCAAGTCCGCCGTACACCGCTATCTGCGGCAGTGCCTTCGCCTGAAGCCGCTGAAACTGCGCATGCAGCCCAGGCTGACGGCAGCGCAGAGGCGCAAGCGGCTGGACTTCGCAAAAGCCCGCATCAACTGGTCCATCCAGGACTGGAGACGGGTGCTCTTCACCGACGAGTCTCCGTTCGAGTTATTCCACTCTCCCAACCGCCAGAACGACCGTGTTTGGGCTAGGAACAGCTCAGAAGTGCCCGTCACCGAGACAGCTCAGAAGTGCCCGTCCCGTCACCGAGAAGCACCCGGCCAAGGTCATGGTCTGGGGTATGATGAGCTTCCGTGGCCTGTCAGACCTCCACATAGTGCCCCGCGGTCAAACTGTGACGTCAGCCTTCTACGTGGAGGAAGTGCTGAAGGGAACGGCAGCGTCGGCGATGAAGAGAAGGAAGGAGAACGGACCACCAACAGCGATCAAACTTCTGCCTGACATGTCGGAGGCCATTTTCCAGCAGGACGGTGCACCGGCTCACAACGCCGCCAAGACCCAGCAGTGGTGCCAGACCAACCTTCCTGGCTTCTGGGCGAAGGGAGTATGGCCGGGTAACAGCCCAGACCTGTCGCCCATTGAAAATCTCTGGGCGATCGTGCAGGACAAGGTGGACAAGATGGCACCAGCGACGTCAGAAGTCACCCTCATCCGGAACGTCCGGTCGGCCTGGCGCAGCATTTCAGCAGAGACGCTGGACAACCTGATGTGTGGGATGCCGGAGCGCATGAGAGCCTGTGTGGAGAACCGTGGTGACTACATCAACAAATAAACCATGAACCAACCATTCTTTGTTTTCTTGTTATTGCACGCGATAGAAGGGGACATCAATTTCGGGACACCCTGTATAGCGCTGGACAAGAACATGCTGTTTCAGTACCTTATTCCCTTCATTGCACGAATTAACTTTGAGATATATCGTGATTGTTGCTGACATTGTCTATAAACATTTTTATCAGCAATATGCTTAGTGAAATTATACGTCACGCACGTGCAGATGTCGTTACGATGACATTGCGTGCTTCTTAGCAATCAGATTTCGCATTAATTCACTCCATTCAGAGGGAAAAATATGAATTGGAACCAAATACATGACATTATAATTTGTTTTTCCGCGTCCATATATATTTTTGTGGCTTATTAGTAACATGATAATTAATTTCTAGCTTCTCTCAATCATTTCTGAGCTTTTTTAGTTTTTTTTAAAGGTGCACAGTTTCCTGGAATATTGTTTGTGTAAAATCCCCCCGAATTTGAACCAGTTTTAACGGGTGTCGAAGAAGTTGCAACGAGTTCACCGAGAGCGACCATTTCCCTCGAATATTCATCACTGAGGCCTGCGTTTTCATGAGAGCACAAATACGTCACCACAAGCTAACAATCGTGGCCACGGATATCAGTCCAAGAGTAATATGCTAAGGACAAAACAGAAAACTCCAGCTATAAAAAAATGTACGCCAGTGATGTTGTACGTCAGTTGGTGATGTTGTTTCTAGTGATGAGAAATTCGGAAGCTTAGGAGATTTCATGCCTCGGCCATTCAAGGGAATAGGTCACCTTGAAAGTTGTCTTGAAATTTGGCCTATGCGGGGTATTTCGAGCTGAAGAAAAAAAACGAATATGGCATTTGTTTGGACGTTACATGGATATCCGTCAAAAAATGGGCAAGTTTCTCTTTTCTCCTTCATGGCCACACAAAACTTCATGACAATTATGACGTCATGCATATGGTAGCTTGGATATGGAAACTATTGCACACAATAACGACGGACTTAAGGCATATATACGCAGGCTGCCTGTAACGTAAACAATCGTTGTGAGGACCGAAACAAGTTTCGGGGAAATTCAACTTCTTCTAAAAGGGGCCCACTAGTCCTGTGTCGAAATTATTTAATGTAGGGAGCTATTTTTCTTCTCACACAGCCCATTTCTAGATCTGGTCTACAAATCTGCTATCTCAGTTCAAAACCCCATGTTAAAAGTGAACTATTCCTTTAAAGGCGATATCTGTATAGCCTAGCAACATAAACGCGAGCAGCCTGCCTTCTTGACTGGGCGCACGTAGAGTCCGGTATCCTCCCGAACGACCACCGAGCTAAAGAAGGGAACCACTCATCCGAGTCGGCCGAGAGATCCACTCGGCGCCACTCGTTTTGGAAGCCAGTTAAGCGCAGTCGCTGCAGTGGTCTGCCGCACTTAGAATGGGATGGGCGGGGTTCGGTGGCCTTTCGCACCTCTGGGCCCGATTATCTACCAACCTCAGCCCTCAGCCGCCACGCCTGTCCGATCTTGACAGCCGTATCTGTGATGACGTGTCGCGCCGTGTTGCTCCGGCCCCCCGCCCCGGGCCGTCTCAGGTGGGATTAGTCTCCGCCCCGGGCCGTCTCAGGTGGGATTAGTCTCCGCCCCCGGCCGTCTCGCGTGGGATTAGAGACCGATAGCAGTTACACGGCGATAGGAACATTGCACGCCCACTCCCCACTCCCCCGACTGCTGCAAGGCGCCCGGCTATCTCCTCCCCACTCCTCGCGAACTATCTCGACACGTCGCCCGCTGGTGCAACGCCGGAAGCGGCCGGGTTTCGAAGTGATCCCTCAGGTAGTCTGTGTGTGCAAGGATGCACAAGAGAGCGTCGCGAATCGTGACACAGTGCCATCGGCCATGACATTTTCATCCATGTGTGTGGGCATATACCTTATAAATATACGATGTATGTATATATTAATATCCAGACAAATATGGCGTGCGACACGGGAAAGCTAACTCATAGGTGGACGCGTTTCGTCATTAAACGGTGTGTATAATTTCATCTCGTATCCAAAGGTGCTGATGAAGTCTTAAATGACGAAACGCGTCCACCTACGTGTTAGCTTTCCGGTGTCGTATGCCATAGATGTATGTATATATCCATGTGTATTTCCGAGACGGCACAGATCGTACACACATGGTATCACACATGGTATCTTGTAGAAAGTCACATGACCACTAATGGATGTCGGAAAGCCCGGAAGCACAAATCATTATCAATCTGAGTATTTTGTACTGATTATGGACACATGTTGATGTTAACCCCAGGTCCACGACCGACCCAGTCCACGACCTGCCACTCAAATCGTCTCCGATATAACTCACTCATGTTATTTACTCATGCAATGAGAGAGCATCTGATGATGTCTAACACTACGGAGGTGTGGGGAGGATGGCCTCGAGCTTACGACGCAAAACATCGAGAGTGCCAGTTGTATCGAATATCACCCATTCATGAGAACTGCCCATCATTGAGACGATGCCCTGTTGTCGGGTTTGTGAATGGATGCTGAGTATGTGTGAAGTGAAGAGATGCTGAGTACGTGATGAGTGTCGTGACAGATTAGCATATATCGTACTAGGGCTGGGTGAATGATCAATTGCTTAGCGACTTCAATATGTCATGGGTCCTTCAACCTGTTTTATATCTTGCACAAATATCGTCTGTCTGAATGCTTGAAGTGCTTGACATAAAGGAACTTAGTATTTTTGTGATCGAAATTAATACTTCATATTCTAAATGCATGCGGAGTTGATCGCCCTATAAATTGTTCAGATATGAATTTCAAATAAATACCCTGTCTATGGGCGATCCTTTTCAAAACAGCCAGCTGGTCCACGATAAAGGAGCAATGTCGGTACCACTGCTCTGCTCTGCTTTGCACAGGACCAGGTCCCTCCCGACTCTCCTCTTCTGCTCCACTGCAGCAGACTCCGACCCACCAGCTGGGCGGCCTCCCCTGACCGCCCCCGCCCCCGCCCCGACGTCCTCATTCAGATGGTGATCCAGAAGGGCAACATGCCGACGGTGCTGCAGCAGCTGCTGACGCTGCCGTTCGCCCACTTCAGCGACCCGGCGCTGACCGCCGTCCTCTTCCCCACGCTGCTGGCCTGCTGCCTCAACAACGCTCAGACGAGGGCGATACTCGAGCAGGAGCTCAGCTACCAGGTGGGTGTGCTGGTAGGACGGTAGGTCAGTGGCGTGGCCCTGACCCTCCCCTCCCCTGACCTGACCTGACCCTGACCTCTCCCTGACCTGATCTGACCCTGACCTCTCCCTGAGCTGACCCTGACCTCTCCCTGACCTGATCTGACCCTGACTTCTCCCTGACCTGAGCTGACCCTGACCTCTCCCTGACCTGATCTGACCCTGTCCTCTCCCTGACCTGATCTGACCCTGACCTCTCCCTGAGCTGACCCTGACCTCTCCCTGAGCTGACCATGACCTCTCCCTGAGCTGACCCTGACCTCTCCCTGAGCTGACCCTGACCTCTCCCTGACCTGATCTGACCCTGACTTCTCCCTGACCTGAGCTGACCCTGACCTCTCCCTGACCTGATCTGACCCTGACCTCGCCCTGACCTGCCCTGACCTCTCCCTGACCTGAGCTGACCCTGACCCTGACCTCTCCCTGAGCTGACCCTGACCTCTCCCTGACCTCTCCCTGACCTAAGCTGACCCTGACCTGACCCTGTCCTCTCCATGACCTGATCTGCCCTGACCTCTCCCTGACCTGATCTGCCCTGACCTCTCCCTGACCTGAGCTGACCCTGACCTGGCCCTGACCTGACCATGTCCTCTCCCTGACCTGATCTGACCCTGACCTCTCCCTGGCCTCTCCCTGACCTGAGCTGACCCTGACCTGGCCCTGACCTGACCCTGACCTCTCCCTGACCTGTCCCTGCAGCCGGCCGCCGGTCGGCTCAGCCGTCTTGTTAAACGGTGTTGGCTGCTATGCGATGTGGACTATTTTACCAAAATAATCTTGTTTAATAGGAAATAACGACCTTTTCACACACAACAACTGGATTTATCACTTCAAATAAGAGGAGTCACTCTTTCGAATAACAAATCCAACAAGTATACTTTCATATTCTAGAATGTTTAATTTTTTAATTAAGCTCCGAACAATTGTACACATTATACGTGACCTTAGATAAGGCAGGAAATAAATTAAAAAGGATTATCTCCCTTTAACCCGCGCACTGCAGGGGGGGGGGGTTGATCCCCCCCCCCCAGGTTTTTCGCAGATAGCGAAAAAAAAACGGAGGCGCGCAGCGCCGCCGGGTTTTGGCACACCTGTTAGGACATCAATTGCGCACACTTTGAAAAAAATAACCTCTGGTCATCTCAGGTAAGGTCACCAGACCAGGTCAAGTGACCTCACCTCCAAAAATGTTTGCAGTTGTGCAAAAGCCAGAGTTTCTTACCGATCAGTTTGACACTTACAGGATGTCATGAGGGCATCAGTACTTACAATTCGTTTATCTCGGAATTTGTATATCGGTGACCTAAGGTCAGGTCAATTCCGTAACCTCCCCATAATAAGTCAATGGGGAAATATACAAATGCTTTCTATTTCAAGGATATGCATGATATTAGTCCAATTACTTCTGGATCATGTTATTATAGGGTATGCTTGATGATCCAAGTGTAATTTTTGTTCAGTGAACCCCTATGGGGTCATTTGAGGTCATGCGAGGTCACCATCACTTTTTTGTCAATAACTCTCGACATAATGAAGATAGAGAAGTAAAACAGACAGCAATGTGTTTGTCTCGTCGAGACACGTCTTCCCAAATGCAACATTCCCTACTTGAGTCACCACTTGACCTTGACCTGAGGTCAAATTTTTAAGTTGACTTAACAATGTCACCATGTATATCATTCGAAGCGCCTTGACGAGATAAACACAATGGCGTGAACAGTTTCCTGTTATTTTGATTAAATAAAAAGTTAATAGCGAAAAAACG
Organism: Chirona hameri; assembly: GCA_036785665.1. NCBI lineage: Eukaryota > Metazoa > Arthropoda > Thecostraca > Balanomorpha > Balanidae > Chirona > Chirona hameri. Next base: position 26,203 of record JAXIVJ010015082.1, read on the forward strand.
ATTTAGCAAAAAAAAAATGTTTTCCTTTTTTGACCTCTGGAGCCTCAAATATTGACCTGATATAAATTTTGAGGACACTGTCGATATAAAAATTTAACTGGCTGGCGTTTGTTTTTTCCGTTTGTTTCTAACTAGCATAGTTTCCGAGATATATGGGAATTTCTGGAGCCATGGCCTAAAACAGGGAAAAACTGGAAAATTTGACCTTTGATGACCTCTGGTGACCTGAATTTTGACCTGACCTAAAACAATACTGAAATTATTTCGATAGAACTTGTATCAAGCTATCAAATGATGTTTTCCGCTTGTCGCTACGTAGCTTAGTTTTCGAGATCTCACGAGGGGGTCGGAAATCACCCCCCCCCCCCCTCTGCAGCTCGTGTTCGGCGCAAAGCCCCTGCAGTGCGTCGGTTAGACACCAGAATTGGTATCATTCATTATTCTAACGAACCAAGAGGCATGAGTTATCACACGGCAGAACGGTGATCTGCGGTTTCCTTTCGTCTGGACCAAGGCTGATTGACGCAGGCTTATCAACTTGGATCAACAGAGTGGTGTTGATTGTATGTTGACATTTCCGGGCTGGCTGTGAGCAGTCTCTCATGTTCATCCATGTAACAGCTCCCGTAAACCAGAACCCGAGCACTTATGTTCTATGCTGCTAACACTGTTAGGAATGGTCGCTTCAGCTATACTGCTATAATATAAATATCGCAGGTGTAATATTGTTTTCATTTATTTTCTCACTTGTGTTGACTGGAGGCAAATTTAACGCAGGCTTGTACTCAGTTTCTTGTTTTGAATTTTCAAGTCTCGTGCTGACGACCACGCGGCTTATAAATGTATACGAACTTCTGCAACACAAAAATACTTGAAGACGCCCCAAAAATACGTGAAAAGAGAACAATCTTGGTCAAGATTGATGGACAGAAACGAAATCAAGAGAACGACTTACACATATGTGAAATCCATATATTGCAATCGTTAACGTAACTGGAATAAAAGCAATTCACGATGTTCTGCAAGGAATGGAGAATATGTCGTGAGTTAGCAAAACTCACGACAGAAGATTGGACGACTAGAAGCCGCTGAACCCTCGCCATATGGGGACCTTTTCTCACCTTCGCCCTCCGGGAGGGGTCCTAAAAAGACCCCCCCCCCCTCCCTGTTAACTTCCAAACCAAGCAACATAGAGCAATGCGGTAAGAACCAACATGTTGCCTGTCATGAGAGGAATCTAACAGAATGCGATTTTTTATGTTTCAGGTCAATGGATGACCTTCCAGGTCAAGTGAATGACCTAAGATCAACCACGTCCAAAAATAGCGATTGTACAGGGCGCTTAGTATAACTTCCGAACGGAGAGAGATAGAGAGACACCGTAAAAAAGTAACGTGATGCCTGTCATAAGGAAAATCCAAAGGTATCCCATTTTGAGCATCTAGATCAACTGGTGACCTTTGGGGTCAGGTCAATGGCCCTTTTGGTTCTGACATGACCTTGATGAAAAGGTCATAGGTCACGATCTAAAAGTCATATGCACTTCAAATTTGTATAGGATACGTATAATTGTTGTAAACTCAGCTACTTAAAATGTCAGCAAGATGCGACGCATGTGTAAACAGTTATTCAAGAAAAACCTCAGGGGGAGGTCGTTTTAGGACCCCCCCCCCCCCCCCCCCCCCCGGTAGGGCGAGGGTTAAAGGGAATAGTTCTCCTTCAACATGGGGTTTTGAACTGAGATAGCAGATTTGTAGAGTAGATCGAAAAAGCGGGTTGTGGTAAAATAATTACCTCGCTACGTTAAGTAATTTCGACACAGGACTAGTGGGCCCCTTTTAGAAGACGCCGTTTTGGGTCCTCACAACCGCTGTTTACGTTACAAGCGGCCTGCGTATATATGCCTTAAGTCCGTCGTTATTGTGTGCAATAGTTTCCATATACAAGCTACCATGTGCATGACGTCATAATTGGCATGCAGTTTGTTATGGCCATGAAGGAGAATAGAGAAACATGCCCATTTTTCGACGGATATCCATCTATCGTCAAACAAATGACATTCGTTTTTTTCAGCTCGAAATACCCCGTATAGCCAAATTGCAAGATAACTTTCAAGGTGACCTATCCCCTTTAAAGGGATATTGCCACCTCGCAGGCCAATATGGAGTTTTTGGTGTGTATCGGTAGATTAAGCTTGTCCGATTTCACCTGCAAAATATGGTTCCGGAAACTCCCCCATTAGATCAAAAAATACATTTGCACCACTCATGATTGGCACACATTCGTAAAATTGGAGTCGCCTCATCACTATTTAGAATCACTTATTTGCGAATTATGATTTGTTTTTTAATATTGCAAACTCAACCACGTCAGTGCACTTTACAATTAAAAATGCGTATACAGTTAATTATATTTTCAACAACCATAGCCTCTTTCATAATAAAATATGAATAAAGCAGCAAGAATGGCTATGGCTCGACTTTGGGGCCGTAGGAGATTTGTGACCAATACAACACATATACTTTTCAATGTCAAGTCTCGGCGAATTCGGACGCTTCGGCTTTGGCCAGGCGCCAATTTCACAGCCAAACTGGATAAGAGCGGCCATCATGAATCTAGTACTGAGCACAGCTGGGACCAACGTTTTGGATTCAGAAATAATAATTTTTAAAAAAATACCGATACCCTGTTTTAGGTGCTGCAGGAGCAAGTTTTAGCTTGAGCATACACGATTGTTGATCCCCACCATTCATTTAAGTTGCTTTTTAGAAATCCTCCGGAGGTGGCAATATCCCTTTAATCGTGTTTATCTTTATGTAGTGAATGTATCATTAATTTAAGACATACGAATGGAGAACGATCCGTAATGAACTGGAGGATTATTCTACGACATAACGACATCGATCTGCGAGCTCATCTGCATCGGTTCTGTGTGTTATGTCTTTTGTTTTAGGGCCCCATCGTTATCCTTGTAGATGCCCTTCAACAGGCTGCAGAAGTGCGCAGCGCCATTGGGCAGCAGCAGCGCCCTCAGTTCTGTATCCTATACCTACTCAACCATCCTGATCCTTATCCGTCTCCTTGCCATAGTAGTCTTTTTTTAATTTGTCATCCTCACCTCGACATGAAAAGCCACCGTATGTATTGCGGATGTCGTTGTACGTCTAAATAAGTAACGGGATGCGATTGTGTATTGTTTCAGTTTGGAGCAGCCGTTGTCACTCCATCAGAACTATTTATCATGATCTGATTTAAGGAATACGTCTAGTTACAATACCAGCATTGTGTTTGTCTAGCAGGTGCAGTGTCTAAAAGCATTGGTTTGACCGCGCGGTTGCTATATTGACTGTAATTGATTGACGTGACTCGCTGTTGATAGCTATCTGTGCCTGGCCGCTATCATTCTGCCAGTCCGACTCGGCTCGGCTCGTGAAGCGCTATCCAAACATGACGATACTGTCGAGCCCTGGAGACAGCCCCTCCCTCCCTCCCTCCCTCCCCGTCAGCGACTCATACCGCCCCTGACGCCGACTCCTGCCTGGCGCCCGTCCTGACTCACTCCTGACGCCGACCTGACGCCTGGCCCCTGACGTTCTCCTGACGTTCTCCTGACGTTCTCCTGACGTTCTCCTGACGTTCTCCTGACGTTCCCCTGACGCTCAGCCCTGACGCTCAGCCCTGACGCTCAGCCCTGACGCTCAGCCCCTGACGCTCAGCCCTGACGCTCAGCCCTGACGCTCAGCCCTGACGCTCAGCCCTGACGCTCAGCCCTGACGTTCAGCCCTGACGCTCAGCCCTGACGCTCAGCCCTGACGCTCAGCCCTGACGCTCGCCCTGACGCTCAGCCCTGACGCTCAGCCCTGACGCTCAGCCCTGACGCTCAGCCCTGACGCTCAGCCCTGACGCTCAGCCCTGACGCTCAGACCCTGACGCTCAGCCCTGACGCTCAGCCCTGACGCTCAGCCCTGACGCTCAGCCCTGACGCTCAGCCCTGACCGCTCAGCCCTGACGCTCAGCCCTGACGCTCAGCCCTGACGCTCAGCCCTGACGCTCAGCCCTGACGCTCAGCCCTGACGCTCAGCCCTGACGCTCAGCCCTGACGCTCAGCCCTGACGCTCAGCCCTGACGCTCAGCCCTGACGCTCAGCCCTGACGCTCAGCCCCTGACGCTCAGCCCTGACGCTCAACCCTGACGCTCAGCCCTGACGCTCAGCCCTGACGCTCAGCCCTGACGCTCAGCCCTGACGCTCAGCCCCTGACGCTCAGCCCTGACGCTCAGCCCTGACGCTCAGCCCTGACGCTCAGCCCTGACGCTCAGCCCTGACGCTCAGCCCTGACGCTCAGCCCTGACGCTCAGCCCTGACGCTCAGCCCTGACGCTCAGCCCTGACGCTCAGCCCTGACGCTCAGCCCTGACGCCTCAGCCCTGACGCTCAGCCCTGACGCTCAGCCCTGACGCTCAGCCCTGACGCTCAGCCCTGACGCTCAGCCCTGACGTTCAACCCTGACGCTCAGCCCTGACGCTCAGCCCTGACGCTCAGCCCTGACGCTCAGCCCTGACGCTCAGCCCTGACGCTCAGCCCTGACGCTCAGCCCTGACGCTCAGCCCTGACGCTCAGCCCTGACGCTCAGCGCTGACGCTCAGCGCTGACGCTCAGCCCTGACGCTCAGCCCTGACGCTCAGCCCTGACGCTCAGCCCTGACGCTCAGCCCTGACGCTCAGCCCTGACGCTCAGCCCTGACGCTCAGCCCTGACGCTCAGCCCTGACGCTCAGCCCTGACGCTCAGCCCTGACGCTCAGCCCTGACGCTCAGCCCTGACGCTCAGCCCTGACGCTCAGCCCTGACGCTCAGCCCTGACGCTCAGCCCTGACGCTCAGCCCTGACGCTCAGCCCTGACGCTCAGCCCTGACGCTCAGCCCTGACGCTCAGCCCTGACGCTCAGCCCTGACGCTCAGCTCTGACGCTCAGCCCTGACGCTCAGCCCTGACGCTCAGCCCCTGACCGCTCAGGCCCTGACACCCGCCCTGACACCCGCCCTGACACCGCCTCTGACACCCGCCTCTGACACCCGCCTCTGACACCCGCCTCTGACACCCGCCTATGACACCCGCCTCTGACACCCGCCTCTGACACCCGCCTCTGACACCCGCCTCTGACACTCGCCTCTGACACCCGCCTCTGACACCCGCCTCTGACACCCGCCTCTGACACCGCCTCTGACACCCCGCCTCTGACACGCCGCCCTCTGACACCCAGTCCTGATGCTCTCCTAAACGTTCAGCCCTGACGCTCCCCTGACGCCTGACCCCCGTCCCTGACCCCCGCCCCTGACCCCCGTCCCTGACGCCCTGGCCTTCCCACAGATCCTGGAGGATTTTCTGAAGCAGGAGTCGAGTCGCAGCTGCCACCCTGGTACGGGTGCTGCTCTCTGCCGACGAGGAGAGCGGCAGCGTGCGCTCCGGCAGCGTGGCCTCGTCCTCGTGAGAAGACGGCATGACAATCTGTCTGTCTGGCGGAACGGATCAGGTCGCGGGTTGACGGCTGCAGGTTAGGTCAGATGTGGGAGCTGTCTGCCCGCGCCTGCCCGAACAGCAGGTCAGAAGCGGGGTTCTTCGGTACGTGGTGGGAGTGCAGGCCGCTGCCCTGACGCCGCTGGTGTCCGGTGCGGGGTGTCGGCGTGCTGCCGCGTTGCTGCACCGGCGAAGATATAGCGAAGTGTGAAGCGAAGAAGCGTCGCGTCGCGTCGCCCGTCAGTGGTGGGCGACAGACGGTGGTAGGCTGGATGGTGATGCCCAGAGGTCGCGACACCCCGCGATACTCAGCAGCAGTGCAGCCTTCAGTCAGTGATTCAGTGCGAGCAGCTGTTGACAGGCAGACATCTGTAATACTGGCAGTAACAGTGCAGCCTTCAGTCGAGTGATTCAGTGCGAGCAGCTGTTGACAGGCAGGACATCTGTAATACTGGCAGTAACAGTGCAGCCTTCAGTCAGTGATTCAGTGCGAGCAGCTGTTGACAGGCAGAAATCTGTAATACTGGCAGTAACAGTGCAGCCTTCAGTCAGTGATTCAGTGCGAGCAGCTGTGGCAGACTAAGGATGTCAATATTACAGCTAGTCCCACAATATCCCAGGCGGTGTATTGTACGAGATAATAACTGCTTCACTCTTAACCTGGCCAGAACGTAGTATTTCGTTATGCTTAGAACGAACGTTTAAGTGCCGCCGGCGCCGCAAACCCGCATTAGCAGAGAGTATGAAAATGGATTAGTGTTTAACGATGTTCGGTTAGATTCTGAGTGGACCGGTTGCAGCGACTGTGATGCGTGTTCCTTTCGTCGGCTGCGGCGATGGCGCAATGTTAATGGCTAACGTACTACGCAGTTGGTTCGAATCACGAGCCGTGTACTAATCTAGTCCTCATAAAACACTAAGCTTCGTTGTTGATGC